>RJWJ010003698.1:0-83388 GCA_004363605.1 Indri indri | reverse complement strand
ACAGCCAAGGAAATTGTCACAAGAGCAAACAGACAACCTACAGAATGGGAGAAAATTTTTGCATGCTACAAATCTGATAAAGGGCTGATAACTAGAATCTACTTAGAACTCAGGAAAATCAACAAGAAAAAAATCAAACAACCCTATCAAAAAGTGGGCAAAGGACATGAACAGAAACTTTTCAAAAGAAGACAGAATATGGCCAAAAAACATATGAAATCATCTTTTAAGAAAACTTACTTGCTAATCTGCTCAGCCGTTTTCTTTAAGAGTAATGATTCCCAACAGTGTTCACATATTAAAATCACCTGAGAGCTTAAGAAAATACCATACCCAGGTCCCATTCTCCGATTCTAGTATAAATGGTTTGGGCTGGTGCATGGGCATTCGTATTTTTTAAAAGCTTGCCAGGTGACTTTAATGTACTGACTCTACTGTACTGAATTTAGAGTTTTGGGCTAATGAGTTCATTTTCCTGTTTCCCGTTCACAAGGAGCATACTTAATCCTAGTTGCCTAATTCCTTACAGGGTCCAAAAAAGAATTTGGAGCTTTTACTCAATGTGACAATCAGGGAGCAGTCTTCTCACAATGGTTAGGACTGTTGCCTTTGGATCCTTACAAGTGCCTACTTCTCCATAGAATCTTGGCTATTACCAAAATGGTGAAATGGTATCTTGGACAAACCCAAGGAATCTTATGAAGTAAAAGGAATTTCAGGACTGCCTGCAGGTACCATCTTCATCCCTTTCCCACAAAGAGATTTGGGAAGACACTTACCTGATCACAGTTTTGAAAGCTATGACGTACCTTCATCAAGGGGTACTCTTTCTGTTTCTTTTATACAACAAACTTTTGTTGAACACGTATATGTGTCAGGCACTATTAGTGGTTCTCAACTGAGGTGATACTTCCCCTGTAAAGGGTGTTTGGAATTGTGTGGAAGTTTTTTGATTGTCAAAATGATTGGGAAGAAATACTGATATCATTAAGTCATAGGTGACCAGGAAGCTAATTGTTCTATAATGCTCAAGACAGTCTTGAGCAATTCTTGTGACAAGAAGCATCTCACTCCAAATGCCAATAACACCTTTACTGAAAAATATTAATAATAATATATAGTCCAGGTCTCGTATTTAACATCTTGCCCCTTCAAAGACAGTGGCTATTATCAGCACCATCCTGTTCCTTTTGAAGTTTTTTGAAGTATTTTTCAGTCGGTCAGTTTGTCAGTTAGCAACTATCATGTTCTTTTTTTTTTTTGTACTTATAACTTTACCGAGATTTATTTGAGATCAAAAGCTGTTGCTTGTTAAAGAGATATGGATAGTGGCTACATACAAAAACTGGGTAGTATTCTGACATTCTCCCTCACACTAAAGACTCCAATGTTATAATCTGGTACAAAGTCAGTATTTCAAGTTGTTTAAGTATAAAGCACATCTTTGTAATACATGCAATAAGTACCGTACACTGAACCCTTAACAGGCAATATGTAAAAGGAAAAATGATAGCCTTTATTTAACTTCAGAGAGCTTGCAATCTAATTGGAAAGACAAAATACACACTTGTGAATAAGATTTAAGAACATTCCCCAAGCAACATGCCAACTAGTATGTATATCAAAAGTAGGGTAGTATAATGGAAAGAATATAATATTTAGAGTTTGGCAGAACTCAGTTCAAATATTGGTCTCAAAGTTTTATTTCTGTCTGATCTTGGGCATGGTACTTAACATCTCTGAGTGGCAGTTTTCTAATCTGTAAAATGGGATATTTACCTTGTAGAGTTTAAACACATGTTACAAATAATGCATGTAATTGTCTAGTACAGCATTGGCAACATAGAAAGTGCTCAGTAAACAGAATTCCCTGTTCTTAAGAGCATATATAATAGAAAGTATTTGATTGAAAAACATCATCAACTAACTTGGACTAATTTATATTCATAGAACATTCAACAATAGCAAAATACACTTACCAAGATAGACTATATCTAGGATAATACAGCAAACCATAACCCATTTGAAATGAATTAAAATTATATAAATTATGGTTTCTGAGCATAATTGATTTAAACTAGAAAGCAATAAGGGAAATATAGCAAGAAAATCTTTAATTACTTGGAAATTGAACAACATCCTCCTAAATAATCCACGGATCAAAGAAGAGGTCTCAAAGGAAATTAGAAAATATTTGGAGTTAAGTAAAAAGGAAAATATAGCATATCAAAAAACAAAATATCACAAGCATGGGCAAAGATGTAGAAGAACTGGAACCCTTGTACACTGTTGGTGGGAATGCAAAATGGTGTTACTAGTATAGAAAACAGCACAGGAGTTTTTCAGAGGATTAAAAATAGAACAGCCATATGATCCAGCAATCTCACTTCTTGGTATATATCCAAAGGAAATAAAACCAGTATGTCAAAGAGATACCTGCACTCTTATGTTCATTGAAGCACTATTCACAAGAGCCAAGACATAGAAATAACTCAACTGTCCACTGACAGATGAGTGGATAACAAAATGTAGTTTATCCATACAATGGAATATCATTCAGCCTTAAAAAAGAAGGAAATCCTGCCATTTGTGACAACATGGATGAACGTAGAGGACATTATGCTAAGTGGAATAAGCCATTTACAGAAGGACAAATACTGTGCGATTCCACTTATATGAGGTATCTAATATAGTCGAACTCATAGAAGCAGAGAATACAATAATGGTTGCCAGGAGCTGGGGGGAAAGAGAAATGGGGAGTTGTCATTCAATGAGTATAAAGTTTCATTCATAGTAGGTGAGTAAGTTCTAGAGATCTGCTGTACAACATAGTGCCTATAGTTATCATACAGTATTGTGTGCTTCAAAATTTATTAAGAGAGTAAATCTCATGTTAAGTGTTCTTATCATAAAAACAAAAACAAAGGGACACAAGGAAACTTTGAGTAGTGGTGGATATGTCTGATACCTTGATTGTGGTGACCACAAACATGATTGTGATATCATGGTGTTCACATATGTCCAAACTCACCAAATTGTGCACATTAGATATGGGCAGTTCTTTGTATATCAATTATACCTCAATAAAGCTGTTAAAAAATAAAATTTTAAAAAATAAAGTTAAATTAATAGAACAGAAAGAGAAAGAGAGAAAAGAAGGAAGGCAGGAAGAAAGAAAGGAAGGGACAAACAGATTGGAAAAGAAGAAACTATCCCCATACACAGACAACTGATTATCTATGTAGAAAAATCCCAGGAAACGTAAAAAGAAGACTTCCTAGAGCTAATTATTGAGTTTAGCTGGGTCACAGAATGCAAGGTTAACATACATAATTTAACTGTATTTCTAAATGCATGCAATGAACAACTGAGAATCAAAATTATAAAAATATATATGTATACCCTTTAAAATGGCTCTAAAAATAAAATAGTTAAGTATTAATATAACAAAACATGTGTGGTATCTGTATGCCAGTATAAAAAGTGGATGAAAGATATCGAAAGAGGCCTAAATAAATGGTGAGACACCATGAGTATGGATTGGAGGATTCAACATAATAAAGTTGTCAATTCTCCCTAAAGTGATCTATAGATTTAATGTAACAGCAATAAAAAAAACCAGTAGGTTTTTTGTTGTTACTGTTGGTATAGACATTAGGAATTTCTAAAACACTAAATTCTGAAATTTATATGAAAGGACAAGAAAATAAAATATCTAAAATAATTTTGAAAAAACAAAGTTGGAGGAGTCATACTGCTCATTTTTAAGACTTACTATAAAAGGACAGTAATGAATACAGTGTGCACTGGCAAAGAAATAAACACTTGGATCAATGGAGCAGAATAGAGAGTTCAGAAGTAGACCCACACAAATATGAGCATTTCCTCTTTGAAAAATGTCTAAAAGCAATTCATTGGAGAAAGTGTAGTCTTTTCAACAAATAGTACAAGTAGTCATTCACTTGCAAAAAGAGAACCCTGAATTCAACCTCACACCTATACAAAGATTCATTTAAAATGGTGCATAGATATAAAACATAAAACTTTAAAACTTTTGTAAAACATAGGAGAAAACCTACATAACTCAAGTTTAGGCAAAAAGTTCTTAGCAAGGAAACGAAAAGCACAATACCTGAAAGGAAAAAAATAGATAAATAATTTTTTATTAAAATTTAAAAATTTTTCTCTGTCAAGGGCACTGTCATGAAAAGAAAAAGACAAACTGAAGACCGAGAGAAAATATTTGCAATTCATTTATCCAACAAAGGACTTTTATCCAGAATACATAGACAACTATGAAAACTCAATAGTAAAAGGAAATCTAATTAGAACATAGGCAAAAGGCATGAACAGATATTTCCCTGAAGGGGATAATATACAGATGGCAAGCACATACAGGAAAAGATGTTCAACATCATTAGCCATTAGGTGGATGAAAATTGAAACCAAGATGAGCTGACACTACACACATCTTAGAATGTCTTAAAAAATACTGGAGTACAAGTGCTGGTGAGGATATGGAGCAACTGGAATACTTATAGACTGCTACTGGGAATACAAAATGTTACAGCCACTCTAGAAAATAGATTGGATGTTCTTTGTCATGTTAAACATGCACTTACCATATGACCAAGCAATTGCATTATTAATAATTTTTCCTAGAGCAATGAAAACACATTCAGAGAGAAGCTTGAACACAATTATTAATAGCAACTTTATTTATGATAGTGAAAAACTGGAGACAACTTAAACATGGGTGAGTGATTAAACAAACTGTGCTACAGCCATACAATGGAAAATGATGTAGCAAAAAAAGTTTCTGCCCTGGAGACTCTTAAAGTTTCAGATGATTGAGTATAAATGTAAAGGGTATACAGATAACAGAATGAAGGCCTTTGACTTACTCACTAATTCAAGGGAGGTTGAGGTGATTCTGAATGCCATGTTGTGGATGAGGCCTTCTACTAGTGGAATTGAAAGGCTTGGGAAATAGGAAAACATGAGTCAAGGAGGCAGTCGATTAGACATTAAGTGCCTCCTGAACTATGAAGTGCACTATCATAGCAATGGGGCTAGTAAGCTTAAAATGTATCATACCACAAGGAATGTGTAAATGATTGCAATAGGAAATCAGGCACCAGTCATGCATGGCTTATAGATTAAGTATGTTCATAACAAGTCGAGAATAAAGTAAATAGCCTATCTTATACAAAATCATATTTTCTCACTGACTGCCATTACAGCTGGAGAGATGTAGGATGTTTATTTCACTCCAGCTAAAATAAACATCACATTCCAAGCTGCAAATTGTTGACTCAAAAAACATGTTGACTTTGTTGCTACATGTGAAGTTTAAGTCTCTCATAATCCATCTTTGTCAGAAGCAAGTCAAATGGTCAATCAGGCCACTTAACATTTTAAGCTCTTTTAAAGCACCATATGATGATATGCCATCAAGCTGATTCCCATTTGATGGGCATTCTCCCTGATCCCGGGTCACGAATACATAGTGGAAAAGGGACAAGCTCTGGAAACAGACATAGGAAGGTGAGAATCCCAGCAGTACTACAGCTCCACCACCGTACCATCTGTATGGCCTTGGAACTTAACCTCTCTGAGCCTGTTTCCTGTATAATGGACTTTGCTTCATGGAATCATGGTATATTAATATAAGGAACCAGTTATGTCACTGAAGGAGATGGTACAAGTTTGTGCCTATACAAGTCATGTAGAGATTTCTGAGACTCAGCAAAAAAAAGAGAGCAGGCCTTGATTTGCATATTGACATTTTAATAACAAAGATTTGAACACACCTCTTACCATCAGGCAAACCTTTCATTGCTGATGGTGTATTAAAAGCAATGCCTCTGATGTGAAATGTGTTACTTCACTGAACTTTATCAATTGTAGAAACAGTCTGCATTAAGGGAAGATGTACAAAATGTTTACTTTTAATGAACTATCTAGTGACACTTCAGAAGGTTTAACGAATGCTTCATCCCAACGGGAAGAAAAGAACAATAAATGCATTTCTGAAAAAAACCTTTCTATCAAAACTTTGTTCTTCAGGTCTTTTAATTTGCCATGGGACTACAATGACCAAGTGTAGAACCAGAAAATGCTCTCTCTTTTCCCAGGAAGTACCACCTTAAGATGGTGGGGTGGGGGCAGATCGTTGTATAGCACAGGCTGAGAAAAGTCATATTGGAGTTAGAGAAATCAGGCAGCTAGAAGCTAGAAGTCATGTTTCAGGGCAGGTCATCTTGAACTAGGAAGGAATGTAACCAAAGTGAGCACAGGTGGGAGCCAAAGAAGGGGCAGTTGAACAGAAGAGCTGGGGGACTGCAGAGGTGAGGACCCTAAGATACAGTTTTTCTCAACCAAATGCCAATTGAGTCTCTCGGACTAGTGACTGGGGAGAATAAAGTGTCACAGATGGTGACATCGTCAACATAGGCCATGGATGCCAAGAGAAAGAACTCTGTGGATACACAAGATGTTGAAGAAGCACATCTGCACTTCAGGATTCCAGAAAGAGAAGGGCAGAACTGTGCTTGGAAAAGATCTTTGCTAGGACTCTGAGCATGGAGAAAGCTTATAGCAGGAATCTAGGCAGGACAAACAGATAAATTGAGACTGAGCCCAATGAGGATGATCATGCCTAAATCCCCCACCCTGATGATAGCACACAAGAGGATGAACAGCCCAAAGAGAGGGGGTTAAACTAAAGGTAATACTGAGGAGGATCAGTATTTGAAGAAGGCATTTTTCCACTGCACTGGAATTTCTCACCCATGGTTTCCAAAAGGCATCTGGGACAGAAATCCCAAAGCACAGACTCAGGGATCTGGGCAGGACTCTCATTTGAAAAATTTTCTGGATCATTACCTTGCCTTCAGGGTGATGAGGGTCTCAATTCGTGATTGTCAATCCTAATTCTAACGTCCCTGTTCAGCCTCAATGTCTTAACTGCATAAAAATACTTTTTATCTCCACATTTATTTACATTTACGGATCATTTTTTAAATTCCTCCTGGGAACGGCTGGCTACCAAATTATGGGAGATGACAGTGAAATTGAGTGAAGCTGAGAGGAGAAGGCTGCAGAGCCCAAGAGGCTGCAAAGAAACCAGGTATACTGCATCCTCTACTCCTGCCTTTCTTTTTTGCTGTACTTTCTGTCTTGGCATAGGTAGCAGGAAAGGGGTCAGATCTGGGGCTCAGTCTTGCTACAGCTTTCATGTAATAATCGAAACCCAAAGGTTAAGGTCCCTCAAAACCAAAATTCTGTTTCTGTTTCTGTTGCCCTGTTCTAAAGCACAGTTCTCACTGTGTCATTTCCTTCGAATAGATTCCAATGTCTCACCACTCTTACAGGGTCAAGTTCCAATTTCACAGCCTGACATTCACAAGGCTCTCCTTCTGCAGCCCTTTGCAAATTTTTTCCAGCCTTGACACTGCCCATATTTACAAACCTACAGTGGGGATTTCAACAGGTAAGAATTGCATTCCCTCTGGCTGAAATGTAATAATTGAGACATGAGGAGTAAGAGACTCCACCATCCTGACTCTGTTACCTGACCCTGGGGTAAATGCTGGGGAGCAGAGATTGGTGGAAGAGAAGAGCAGGGTGCTAACAAAATAGTGCAATCTCCTGGTGATCAGACTGGGACATTGGGCCAAAGATGATGCCACAATGTGTTTGCATGAGTGTATGGGAGGTTTTCTTAACCCAACTATTAATGATGTTCCAATTTCTCAATCTCCTTGAGTCAATTTCAGCCTCTGTGCCTCTGTGCTGACCAACTCACCTATGTGTGTTTTCCTTTGCCTTCCTCTCAGCAGTCCAAGCTTCTCCTCCCTTAAGTTCCAGCTCAAAATACTCTCCTTCAGAAGCTTCTCTGATCGATGCCGTCTCAGTATCTCTACTCTCCTTTCCTTATTGTTGGTGGAGTTTATTAATGATCATGTTAATTGTATCATGTTAATTGTGTATGTTGCTACCATGAGTGACTTAATTCAGACCCCCAACTAGATCCCAGCCCCCTCAGTGCAATCTCCTATTGCCTTACTAGTCCTCTCTTCATCCAGTGCCAGTCTCAAAACTTTATTCTCCCTTGGCATACACAACCCCATTCCCTCTAGGAGGTTCTACTCTCACCATTCTTCTTCAGTCTTTTGCTGACTCCTCTTCCACTCAACCTTCAATTATTGGGGTGCTTTCATTCACTCATTTGTACATTAATTTATAAGTACACTCACTGTGCACCTACTATGTGTCATGACACAGGTTGTGCATATTGTCCATGACTCCCTTCCATTCCTTATTTTTCTTTCCCCTCCCCTTTCCTTCTCTCCCCTCTTCTCCACTTCTCTTCTCTTCTCTTCTCTTCTCTTCTCTTCTCTTCTCTTCTCTTCTCTTCTTCTCTTCTCTTCTCTTCTCTTCTCTTCTCTTCTCTTCTCTTCTCTTCTCTTCTCTTCCCTTCCCTTCCCTTCTCTTCTCTTCTTCTCTTTTCTCTTCTTTCTCTTTATGCTTTCTAAGAGACTCAGTCTCGGTCTTCTCTTTTAGCTTCAAACAACTTAAAAGAGCTGATGATCCCAAATCCCTAAGTTTAACTCAAATGTTTCTCTTCAACTTCAGTCCTGTTTCTAGCTGTTTACTGGACATTCTCTCCTGGATATTATAGCGTCATCTCAAGATCAATGTGTCCCAGGCCAAACGTCATCTACCCCCTTCAACCTGGCCTTCTTCCTGGATCTCCACTTCTATTAACTGTCTAATGTTTTACCAATTCAGCATCATCATTGACTTCCTTATGTTTACCCCCTATGTCTAAGCAGTCACAAAGTCTTACTGATTCAGTCTTCCAGAAAGCTCTCATGTCTGTGTATCCCCATATGTGCATGTCTCTATTGTTATTGCCTTAGTTCTGGCCTTCATCTTCTCTCATATGGGCTATTGCAATTGCCACTTTAATTATCTTTTTTCCCAGATCCCCCCGCCCCAGTTTATCCTCCACCTGCTCCAGAGTTATCTTGTTAAATGGATTTGACCATGCCATTCTCCTGCTTTGGAAATGTTTATAATTCTCCACCGTATACAGTACAAAGTCCACCCAATTTGGCACAGCACTGTCAGGCCAACACAATCTGGGCCCAAATCAATTTTCCAGATGTACTTCTCATCATTTTTTCCATGTGTCCTACACTCCAGCCCTACTTAAACTACAGTTCTTCAACACATGAATATATAACATAATGTGAATGTCACTATTTTAACCCTGATTGCATTGTTTTAAGGTATTTATAAGCATCTTGAGGACAAGGACTGTCTATTACTGACCTTTGTAGCCCTAGTATTTGCCACGTGTAATCTCAATAACTATTACATAAACTTGTGAATGAATGATAACCCGGGTTTGATTTTTTAAAATCTTCTTACATGTTTTTATTGATACATAATAGAAATGCAAATTAGGTTTGAATTTCATGTCTGCTGTTCCTTAGTGATGTGACTTTGGGACAGTTCTGAGCCTTAGTTTCCTCATCTGTAAACTGGGCATAGCAGTAATTGCCACCTAGCCATATATATTTTGAGGGGAGCTTTCACGTCCCTTTTGTGTCTTGTCTTCTCAAGCTTCTCAGGACCCTACCCTGACTTTGGCAGACAGTGGCAGAAGCAGAGAGAAGAGGACTGTGGGGCCAAACTCTGAGCAGCAGCTGCAGCGGGCCTGCCTCACAGCTGCTGGCCAGGCTCTTGGGAGCTTTGCACTGTTAACCCTTTGGGTCTAGTCCTAGACAACCCGATAAATTATTCAGCTTCTAACTCTTAGCTTCTTGGTTTCTAGGTAACTGACACAGATTATTTACCTACACACCAGCCTCACCCTTTCTGGGTAACCCTTCTCACATAGACCACTGATTAGAACAAAACATTCCCATAACACTCTCAGATTAGACAACCTCTTAAACTTTCCTCATCTTTTTAGCTTTCTTGTATGTATGGTCTTTTCTTTTAGTGAACACAGTGTTCCAGGTATGGCTCGAGTTGTACAAAGAACTGTCAGAGTCAAACCTCTATTATTTTGGACATTAAGATTCTATTCCTGATAACACAAATTGTATAGCTTTATTTAGCAACTGTGTCACACCCTTGCCTTACACCAGGCTATGAAGAAGTGAAAAACCTCAGGACATTTCCACACCAACTTCATGACAAAACATCCTCTAAATGTGCACTTGATGTTCTGAACCTTGAAGGATAACTATGGAATTGTTAATTTCCACTCATTATTCTAGTATATCGATACTCTTTAGAATCCTGATTCTATTATTCATCTTCTTCATTCCCATCCATGTGCTCCTCTCTTTTCATACCAAGCTTCATTTAATTATTTGTCCTTGTCCTGATCCATGTAATATGCATATTATTTCTCAATTTTTTATTGTGAGAAAATACACATAACTCAAAATTTACCATTTTAACCATTTTAAACCATACAATTCAGTGGAATTTACCAACATTTTATGTTGAAAATTTTCAAACCCATGGAGAAATACAATAGCATACTAACGTTTTGCCACATTGCTTCCTCCCTCTCCACCCCCATGTCTCTGTCTCTGTCTCTGTCTCTCTCTTTCTTTCTCTCTTTCTCTCCCTGTCTGGAATTCTATTAATGCTTACTGAAGGTTCTGGCCTATGAAAGCATACTCTGGCTCTTGGATTCCACAATAGATTCTAGGAAGGAGATACATGAAAGCACACTTAGCAGTATCCAGGTAAATGGACCGAGGGAAACAGGAAAAACAAACAAACAAACAAAAAAACAGAGGTAAGTGGTTAGTGCTTAGTGGTTGCCAACCTAGTAGAAAGTCTTTATTGAGTACCTACTATAGTTATATGACCAACACTGAAAAACTATGAAACATGGTTCCAGTTTTTATGCAGCTAATAATGTGCTTGGGGAAGGTGACAATTAATCTTTTTGGACATGCCACCACATTTCTAGGTTTTATCTCATCTAGACTATTACAATAGCTCTTTGCCCCTCAATGGTCTGCTTATGTCTAGCCTTGCCCTTCCTAGAACCCCAATGCATCACCCATGTTATCATCAAAATGATCTTTTAAAAATTCTGTACTCATTTTCTTAACACTGGATGCACCTTAAAAACACAAGAGGACAATTTTAAAAAGCCAAAAAAGCCAAAATCTTTGCTTCAACACAGGTCAATTATGTAAGAGTCTCATGGATAAGCCCTAAACATCATATTTTTGAGGATCCCTGGTGATTACCATACATGGTGAGGGTTGAAAACCACTGCTATAGAGTGATTATGCCTCTCTCCTTTTTGAAACTTCTATCCTCTTGTGGTCCCCTCTATCCAAGCTCCTTAGCATGGCTACGCTGACTTCCACGATCTGGCCTGGACTCATCTCCTAATACTCCTCCCATCACTCTTCATAATCCTGTTATATGTTCTCTAAATACGCACTGGTCCTTCACTACTTTGTACCTTTCAATATCTTGTATCCTCTGCATGGAATATTACCTTCCTTACCTGTCTCTCAAAATATTATTCATCCTTTAAAACTTAAACGACACCTCCTCCCAGAAGTTTTTCCTGAACTTGCTGTTTCTGTAGCTTGCAAACATTTTTATTGTTACATTTATTACATAAAATGGATTGTAAACATTTGTTTACACATCTCCCCCTTACTTAACTGTGAAGTCCTTGAGGGCTACGAATGTACCTTATTTCCCTCTGTATTCCCAAAACTTAGCCACCAGAACTGGCAAACAGTAGTTGCCCAATACATATTTGTGGACTGAGTTGATGGATGAATGAATTTTAAAAAAATGTTTCAGCATCTCTGAGACAGAAAAATGAGCAAGAAAAAATGGGGCAGATTGAAAAGAAGGGGTTTGTCAGTTGGACGCTCAGTGAGAGGATCTCTATCCTTGGGAAGAGAGGATTTCGTCTGGAGAAAACTAGGCTGTGATAGAAAGGATAACTAATTTCATACAGACAGGCAGCCAAGAACAGGCTGTGGCCAAAGTGTTGATGGATGACAGCTGGAAGTATGGCTTGTGAACCAACTAAAAATGACACATCAATCTGAGCTGCAAAATAAATCATTGGAACTCCAAAGGCTTTTGTTCGCTTTAAAATCTCACTCTACATGAACATTTAATAAGAACACTTCAAATTGTTATAGCACTTTGCAACTTTAAGCTTTACGCATTCACATACATAATCCCATTTAAACTTCTCAACGACTCTTATAAGGGTAACATTATCAACCCTATTTTAGGATAGAAAAACTGAGGCTCTAAAAATTTCTGTAATTAGCCCAAGATCACACAGAGGAAAAGTGGTAGAGTCAGAGCACAGATAGATCTCAAGATAAGAAAGGGAGAAGAAATAAGACAGCCCCCCCAAAAAAGTGAGGGAAAGTAAAGAAAAAATCTGCAATATGAACATTAAATTTTATCCTGGGATCTACTAACTCCAAGCTTGTTGTTGTTTTCTCAGTAATAGTAAAGGAGTTGGGTCAGAGAAGGCGTGCTCCTAGGCTAAGAATAATTGACTATCTATGATGTACCAGGTATGGAACAAGTCACTTTATATTTAATGTCTATGATAGCCCTATATAAGCTATATGGTAGGTATTATTCACAGTTTTAAAGTAGAGAAATTGAGACACAGAAGGTTTAATTAATTTGCCCAAAGGTCAGTAAGAGCTGGAAAACAATTTGAACCCTCTTCTGTTTGACTCTAAAAGCAACGCTATTTATATAACATACAGTTCATTCTCGTGGCGTGTTAGTTACATTTAAGAAAAATGTTTTACAAAAGTATTGTTTTCTAATAATGTCTAATATATTTTTATGAAAGTAAGACAGAAGGTCAGAGAAAAAAGTGTTCTGAACAAGGCTGAAGTAATCATGAAAGTCACCCTGGAAAAAAACTGGGACTTGACCTGAGTCTTAAGGGTTGGGTAAAATTTGAAGCGCCAGCGAGGCAAGGTGGGGACATTCCGGGAAGGAATAACAACACGGAGAAAGGCACTGAGGAGAGCGGCATCTGCTGGAGAGTCAGAAAAGAACCCAAGAACCGTGGGCGTGAGAGATTGCTACCATAGAAGCGCGACATGTCCTGAATTTCACTGTTGGAGGGATATATTCTTCCCCCTGAGGTTTTTGGGTTCGGAGAAAGTTATATTCTTGGATACGAACATCAAGTGAGGGCCTTTTTCATACAAGAAAATGGAATTGCTGATTGCTGGGCTGTGTTATGAAAGGGAGCAAGCCACCAGTTATCATCAACTCCCTGCAGGGCCCCACTGTCACAGCAGTGATAACTGCAAATAGACCTTGAGATAAGAACAAGAGAAAAAAATGAGAGATGAGATAAGCAAGCTTTAAAAAGAAACAAACAAACCCAAATAGGCATCTTTTATAGAGTGGATGTTTTATTGAAAAAGTAATATATGCACTTCATACAAAAAGTTTCCGAATACGAAAGGGCATAACAATGAAAGCCAGTCTACCTCTGCACACACAAACGTATGTACATATACACATCTTTCTTTATCAAAAGGAGAGTACATCACATATACCTTTGTGATACCTATGTTTTTTAAATCTCAACAAATTAAACTTGGAAATAAGTTCATTTCAGCACATGTAGATCACTTTTATTTCTTTAATTGACTGAATATTATTTCCATATATGAATATACACTAATTTATTTATCTCATCCTCATATGATGGACATTTAGTTTAGTTCCATTTTTTCTTAACACAAATAACACTGCAATGAACACCCTTGTACATGTATACCTATGCATACTGTGCAAGTATTTTCTAATATAAATTTCTAAAATGGGAGTTACTGAGCCAAAGGCAAATGCATTTTTCATATTCATAGATATTGCAAAATTGGGTCCCCCAAAGAGGATGCACCAGTTTATAATCCCACCTACAAGTTATGAAATGCCCATCTCTCTATCCTTACCAATACTAGGCATTTTCTAACTTTTGATCTTTTGCAATATGATGGAGGGAAATGATGTTTCATTACTGTTTTAATTTGCATTGCTTTAATCATTAGTGAAGTTAAACATCTTTTTCTGTGTGTTTATTAACATGTTTAGCTGTTTGACAGTGAACTGACCATTTACAGCCTTCATTCACTTTTCTATTTATGATTTTGCTTTTTTTTCTATTTATTTGTAAGAGACTTTTACATATTAACTTAGTCTACCACGGGTCAGATGAAGTGGAAATGTTTTCCTAAATTGTTTTTTTACTGTGTTTATTGTATTTTCTATGTAAAAAATAGTTTTAAAAATGTATACGCATTATATTTATCAAACTTTTTCTTTTTGCTCTCTGGGCTTTGCCTCTTCCTTAGAAAAGTCTTTTTCAGTTCAAGATTACATATCATTTTTTTCATGGTTTCTCCTGATACCTTTACAACTGCATTTTCCTTTTGGCTCCTTAATATTTCTGAAACTTATTTGGAGGCATGAGGTTGGGTAATCTCTATTCTGTGACATTAATTTATTTACTTACATAGTAGAACCAAACTATCTTCATCAATATAGATTTACTGTACCTTTTAATATGTGGTACAGGAAGTTTCTCCCAACACCTCCTCCCCCACCACTTAACTATTTTGTCTTTTAAAATGGTCCTGGCTAGTCTCACACTAAGTTATACACACACACACACACACACACACACACACACACACACACACATATAGTGCATTTATATATATATAAATGTAGTGTGAATTTATATATATATATGTATATATATAAAAGGGCACATTATTGAAGTGATTGATAGCTGTTGTCTCAATAGTGAGAGTATGCTCTAGAGAGTATGCTCAACGTCACATCCCCAAAACATACAAATAATGCATTTGAAAAATAATGGTTTAGAGATGAAATCCCAGTGATATCTAGAATGAATCAATAGTGAGGTTGTAAGATTTAGCAAATAAAAAATACAGGATGTCCAGTTACATTTGAATTTCAGATAAATAATGATTTTTTTTTGGTACGAGTATGTCCCAATTATTGCAGGGGACATACTTATCTAAAGATTATTTGTTATTTATCTAAAATTTAAGTTTTATTGGTGTCCTCTGGTTTATACCAACCCTAATCAAGAGGAAAATGAGTAGCTTAAATGTACAAAAGAAAGTTGTGTGGATTGATGAAGTAACACATTCTGGCCAGTGGGAAGCCCTTAATGCAGGCACTTAGACATTGGCTCGAGCAGAGAAATTACAATTCTGGGTTGTGAATTAAATGAGCTTGTTTTGTCTTCCCAGCTTTGGCTTGAAAAATGAAACCTCTTAAATAAAATGCAAGAGGCTCAATGGATTCAAAGGCTTTTTGGCTTTCTGACTCTGGTTTAAAAGAAAAATCAGTTTAATAGAAATTGAAACTTAAGATTCTGTTATATTTATGCCATACTGTAAAGACATTTGATAGAAAGATTTTCTTTTAAGATTAATGTTTCAAGTTTCAATTATTGGGAAAGTTCCCCAAACTGATTTTTTCATTTAGAGTTGGTGGGGAAGTGTCATTCTTATTAATCACTTTAGATAATAAGTTACAGTGGAATTCTTTATGATTCATTGTCTTTTATTTTTAAGTGGTCAAATGATTTAGATCTGAAATCAGGATGTTCTTTAATTCATGAATGTTTACTTATCTAGTTATTTCATAAAAATTAACTTTACTTTTTGATAAAGTTCCTGTACTTACTTCTGTGGCATATTAAGAATAGCATTGGCTCTGGAGTTAGAAGTCTTGGATTCAAATCCCCGATCTGCCTCTTAGTAGCTCTCTATTGCAAATATATGCTAAGTGGGTCAACATCTTTGACTCCCAACTTCCTCATCTATAAAATGAGCACAATAACCCTTGCTTTATAGCGTTGTAAGAATTAAATGAGCTATACAGGTAAAATGCATAGCACTATGTAGGAATTTAATTAATCAATTTATTTGTAGATACCTAGATATTGAAAATTATACATATATTTGCAAAATCACTTATATTGATGCTTTTCTAAAGGGTGAACTTTTGTTTGTCATTTGAATTGTCTTTAAAAGCTAATGAGTTCTCTATTCCTACAAATATGGGGGAAAACTTGATATATATAATGTTGATCTAATGTTAGTGTGCTCAGTATGAAACAAAAGAACCCAAAATATACAACGACATGTACCAGTTGGGTTCCTTATGGAAATTTACTGAATTGTAGTAATGATGTTTGTCTCTCTGTCGGAAAGAATAAGACACTAATTAGATCCTCTTAACTACCTATGGGGGGAAAATCATCAGCTAGATTTGGAGAAGTTGAGTCTCATGCCTATTTTATGATGCACCCTTTTAAATAAGCCTATTCTTGGCCACATCAATTTGCAGATAGAGGGCATTTGGTTTCTGTTATTTTTTTTTCTTATTGGAAATTTGTCAAGGATTTGTTATACGCTGTGGAATGATTAGATGTGGGAAAAAAGCCCAAGCATGATGGCTGGTCCCAGGATTTTTGGATGACTGTTGATCTGTAGGAGTAGGAAGGCTGCTGGTGAGAATGTGTGATATCCAAGAGATATCCAGAGAAGGGCAATGAAAGACAAGGCTTCCCAGAGACAAGAGTTTGAATGTCCCATAAATCATCTCTTGTCCTTTTCTCCTATATGGGCTCTACTCCCAACTGAAAGTAATTGGGAGGATAATTGGGAGGAAATTAGAAGACCTGGCCTCTAGTCATTAACTCTCTGTGTGTTCCGGAACAAGTCATTTCAACTTGCTGGGCCTCATTTTCCTCATCTGTAGAACTGAGGTGGGGGTAGGTGCCTCGACTATCTCCAGGTCTGGTGTGACAAGAAAATGAGAAAACAGACTTGAGTGTTCCTTGAAAAAGCAAGTAGTGCTATGCAAATGCAAGTGCAAATATTATTTGTCATAATTTACAGTGATAGCAAAGATAATATGATAATCAAAAGCAATCATTTTCTGAGGTTTAGATAGAGGATGAGGATGGCCTTAGGTAGCATCCAAACTTGGGTTTCTTATAGAACTGAGGGAATAGCAAACTGTTCCTTCAACACCTCTTCTTTACTTCCTTTTCTCCATTCTCACGGCCCAGACCCAGCCAAGGACTCTCTTTTTCTGTGCTAGTGTCTCTGATAAGGGTATAGTTGTCTGCATACCAATAGCTAGATGTATACTAAAGCTCTGTTGAGAGGGGACATGAGGGAAGCTTAAAACCCCAAATAATGTAAATAAGATAATATACTACTCCCAGCTTCTCATTGTAAGCTAACTAATTTCCTCTGCCTTTCCTTCCCAGCCTGTCTTAGTTGCCCTTCAAACTTCCTCCCAAATGCAAATTCCATCTCCTTCCTCTTCACCTAGCTAAAGCCTACTGAGCCTTTGAGATGGAGTTACCAATGATGAATGGAGTGACTATTGACCTGGCAATGTGCTAGATGCTTTATGTAATTTCTAACCCTCACATAAGCCTTTTGAGATGGACTTTAGTCTTCCACATTTACAGGAAAGGAAACTGAAGCTCATAAAGGTTAAGTAGCTTGCTGGAGATCACACAGCTAGTGGCAAACTTAGGGTTTGAATTAAAATCTATCAGCCTCTGTAGTTGGGCTGTCAAGTTGAAGACTCACTTCACTCAGCCCCACAGACCTTCACTCTCCTTAGACACCCTCCAGGTCTTCAAGGCAGGTATTTAATACTGTCATGTAGTAGACTTATGGGAGTTCATATCTTCTCTTTCCAATTCTTTTTTGGTTCCCTGTAGTGAATTCAACTCTGGCCAGTTCTGTGACTTGCACACAGTAGGAGCTTAATAAATATTTGTTGATAAGTAGATATCGGATTAATTTTCTGTTCAAAACCTGTGTTTGCGTATTAAAGATGTTTTATCAGTGGAAGAAAGCTGTAGCTAAGGTAATTTATGAGCCAAAGCCATTGTTACCTCTGTTGCTAAGGGAAGTCAGTTACTCTGGGATACTAATTAACTGCAGCTATTGTGGAAATTAAGCCAGCAGCCCCCAGTGGGTTCAGAGAGCTAATGGGAGGAGGGAATCTGGAAGGTGTCAAGCAAAAAAGTATATTTTCTGATTTGAGGCAAAGTAACTAAGGGAGGGGGTAGCTTGTACGCGTTCAGCACCATCACACCTCTGTTAAGCCTATTTCTTTTCTTTAGTGGCCAAAGAGGTTGTTCTCTATAATTAGCTCAGTCAAGGCAAGGTGAATAGACTGCCTGTGGCTGAGACATACACTTCAGTCTTTTGCTAGCCGTTGAGGGATAAGCATCTGGAGGCTTTGACGTCAAAGCAGCTCCAAGGCTGAATGAAAAGTACCTGTCAGATGAGACTTTCGATTCTAAGTTGAGATTCCAGTTGAGCTGATGAAGGGAAAGGAAGAGATCAATAAGGAAAGGTAACAGACTCTACCTGAGGCACCTATTGCATTGAAAAGAATTATCTACTCTGCTGTTTAAATTGGAGTGCAACAGTTTTAATAAAGGGACTTATTTATGATTCTAGAAAAAGTCTCAACAGTGTACTTATTATCGGCAACATATCCAGAGCTCAAATTTGGGGGATTTGGACTCAAGTTGCTCTTACAGAGTAGTTCCACCTAGTGATAGTGTACCTAAATTGCAATTTGTTTTTCTGAGAAAATGAAAACATGGCCTTTACAAGCTGCCACTGCAGCACGGAAGTCATGAAATTATTCAACAGATGAGCGCCAGCTTCACAAGAAGCCCTAGGCTAGTGACAGTGACATGTGTCTGGGGAAGAGGGAGTGAGTGCTTTGCATATTGGCTAAGTGAGACAATAATAAAACTTCTGATTAACAGCAGGAGGTGAGAGCACCAGGCCTACAGGAAACATATAAAATAATATTTAAAGACCTTGGTGGGTATGATTAACTTTCTCCTTAACTGACTCATGCTGTTGAAAGATCTGTATAAGAACTCAAAATCTCCCTTCTACATGAGAGAGAGTCATGAAAGGATGAAGAAGAAAATCCCAAGGAGAATTCTGACCCGAAGGACAAGAGGACACAATGAAATTTAGTAGCAGCATGATATCTTCCTCTATTAATGAAGTCATTCTGTAAAGTGATTGTCTAACTTCACCAGAGTGACACTGAGATCTTCTTCGTTCCAGACTCACATACCTAAATGCCTTCTCAGTTTAGCACCTTCCATTCTGAGCACCCAAAGCTACAAAAGCAGCAGGTAGACTATACTTTGGAAGTACAGGTCTGACAGCCCTCAATCAGGTCTACCCTGCACTAGGAATTAGTAAAGCAACCATACCCCTCAATGCTAGAGATATGGCAAGCCCTGAGCCCAAAATGTCCATGTGAATTAGGCCTGCTGCGATTCAGATAGAGGCGAGTTTGACAGTGCATCCTGTGGGCAAGTTTCACCTAGCTCACTGGCCTGTAGTTTGGGCTGTTGCATCCGTATTTGGAGAACTAGACCCTAAAAACACTCTCTAGAATTCATGAACCTTTTCTTCTATCATGGATAGATGCAGCTCCATTTGAGGCACAGATGTTTATGCATCTACTATTCTCCACCTCCATGCCAGTCTCCTTTGGCCTACAGTTTCCTGGTTGTGCCAAGACACCACTTCCAACTCATCTCTTGGACAGCCACTGAGCCCCTGTGGCCCTCCTGCTGTGTCCCAGGTCTTCTTGTCAATGAACCAAGATTCTAGTGAATACACAAATTTCAAAGTGGATCTTCTAAGCGCCTCCTAGATTACTAAGGGCAGAGAGGGGAGCAGTAAGGCTTGGGCATCTGTATCTTATTGAAATCCCTCCAGTTTGTTTGGATTCAGCAGATCAGCAGACAAGACCCTGGACTGGATCGTGTCACAGCACTTCCAGTTTGCACTTCCTTTAAGAAGTTTCCCAGTGCTGTCAGCCCTCATTGATCTTCCATTCCTTTTGAATTCATGTAATATAAAATCAAGAATTGTGTGCTTTTAAAAGACTCCCAGAAACCAATCTGTACAAATGGCTACATGGAACAGGAATCCCTTTCCCAGGACCCCAATACATGCTTATCTAATACCTGCCTGACCACCTCTCCCCACTCCTCTTATCACATAGAACCCACCACTCCACCAAGCAGCTGTTGCAAGCCCCATTACCTCCCTCAGCAACCCTAGTAGCCAGAAAAATCTCCTCTATCCCACTGATCCCGAATCTTCCCATGTTGCAGCCTGAACCCATGGATGGGGGAATTGGTAACATTTAAAATACGTGAAAGTTTTCTGTTTAAAAAGTACTTTTCTTTGAAAGTGATGCTGTCTCTTTCAGAAAACAGTTTGTAGAAAATTCTTTCGCTAAAGCAGTTTGTAGTTGTTCCCCTGGGTGTGTCTCTTCTATTAAGGCAATGATCTCAGAATCCTTGCTACAAAAGCCCAAACAAAATGCTAAATCCCTTCAAGCATCCCTGAACAGGCAGATATATTGGTGGTCAGCTGCCGAGGGCAGCTTGGAAACTAAAATCAATCTGCTTTAGCCTCTGTGCTTTAGCAGCATTTTCTTAAATTGCTCTTCACTGTTGCTAGTTGCTCTAAGGCACCTTCTGCTGAAAGAGAAATTTCTGCATGTAAACCCTAAGAAACCCCTACCTAGCACAGACCCTTAGAATCATAAATTCATTTCAAAGCAGGGAATCAAAAGGGGAGAAATTTGTGGATGGAAAGAATTCTCCCTTTTACCATGTAAAAGTCACTAGGCAGGACCTTGACTTAAGCTGGTATCAAATAATGATTCATTCATCAGGATTGAATTGAAAATTCCTGAAAGGGTTCCTGAAAGGGGAAAGGGATGTTGACTGTCATGTTTCATAGCTCTAGGGGACACCACTTACAATTCCAGGAATGTGGAGAAGCCTCCAAATAACAATCCCCCTGGAAGCAAATAAGGCAGGTGTCACAAAGGAGGTCTAGGAAACAATTGAAACCAGAATAGGAAAGAGAGTGGCTCCGGATAATACAATTAGGTAGCACTGAAGGTGTGGGTGTCTATATGGAGCTTCGACTTTGCAGGCCTGGTCTGGCTGACACCCCAGAGAAGAGAAAAAGTTACCCTGTCCCAGGTACTGATGCATTGCTAGGGAAGGTAGGGGTGTTGATAGGAAGCCAACATAGGAACTTGGGGACCCCAGGCCATAAGACTGACTCATAACAGGGGAGATAAGAGAGAAATGCAAGTCTGTGAGGCAAAATTTGTAGATGAGGGATTCAGTTGTCCCAGCTGGAGGAGGTGGAAAAGGTCCAGGTATTGAGTTGGGAAGCTTACCGGATTGATGCTGATTGCATTCCCCAAAATTCTGTTGTGCTCCATACAAACAAACTTAAAACTGGAATTTTTATTTTTTTCCACAACAGTAAAAATTACCAGAACAAACTCCCGGAACTCATGGATAGACCATATAACCAAACCAATTACCATATAAGAAATTGAGAAAATTCTCAAAGAGAAATTCTCCCCCCAAAGCACCAGGACCCAGTTATTACTTGGTTAAATTCTACCAGATTTTTAAAAAATATTTTTTAAATTTTAGGGACACTTTTAAATTTACAAAAAAAAAATTGTGAAAAATTTGTTTACAGAGAGTTCCCAAATACCACACACTAGGTTTCCCCTATTATTAGCATCGTACATTAGTATGGTACATTTGTTAAATTAAAGAACCAATATTGACACATTATTAATAACTAATATATTTGATTGAAATTTTCTTAGTTTTTACCTAATGTTCTTTTTCTGTTCCATGATATTCCAGCTAGGATCCCACATTATATTTGGTTGTCATGTCTCCTTAGGCTACTTTTGGCTGTGACAGTTTCTCGGACTTTCATTGGTTTTGATGGCCTTGACACTTTTGAGGAGTATAGGTCAGATATTTTGTGGACTATCCATGAATTAGGATTTCTCTAAAGTTTTTCTCATGATTAGACTGAGGTTACAAGATTCTGGGAGGAAGACGACAAAGGTAAAGTGCCACTTACATCACATCTTATCAAGTGTATGTGCTATCATCATGACTTATCACTGTAGCTGTTAACCTTGATTACCTGGCTGAGCTAGTGTTTCTCAGGCTTCTCTACTGTAAAGTTACACTCTCCCTCCCACCTATCCATATGGTATTCTTTAGAAGAAAATCACCATGTGCAGCCCAGGCTTAATGAACAAGGAGTATCTCGAGAGTGAAGTATCTGTATAAATTATTTGGAATTCTTCTGTACAGAAGATTTGTCTTGTCTCCCTCGTATTGTTATTTATTCAATCATTTACTTATATAAATATGAACTCATAGAGATTTATTTTAAATTTTGTGTTATATTTCAATACCGTTTAATTTTGTTGCTAAAATTATTCCAGCTTTGGGATTGCATCAAACTAATAAGCTTATGTACAGTAAAGAAAACAATCAACAGAGTAAAGAGACAACCTATGAAATGGGAGAGTATATTTGCAAAGCATACATCTGATAAGGGGTTGATATGCAAAATATATAAGAAACTCAAACAACTCACTGGCAAGATAACAAACAGTCCAATTTAAAAATTGGCAAAGGACCTGAATAGACATTTCTCAAAAGAAGACATACAAATGGTCAACAGGTATATGAAAAAATACTCAACATCACTAATCATCAGGGAAATGCAAATCAAAACCACAATGAGGTATCACTTCACCTCAATTAGAATGGCTAAGATCAAAAAGATAAAAAATAACAAATACTGTCATGGATATGGAAAAATGGGAACTTTTGCACACAGTTGGTGGGAATGTAAATTACTATAGTCATTATGGAAAACAGTATGGAGATTCCTCCAAAAATTAAAAATAAAACTGCCACATGATCCAGCAATACCACTACTGTGTATATATCCAAAGAAATGAAATCAGTATATTGAATAGATATCTGCACTTCCATGTTCATTGCAGTATTATTTACAATAGCTAAGATATGGAATCAACAATCCAAGTGTCCATCAATGGATGAATGGATAAAGATAATATGGTACATATATACAATGGAATATTATTCAGCCTTTAAAAAGAACAAATCCTGTCATTTGAGACAACGTAGATGAACCTGGAAGACATTATGTTAAATGAAATAAGCCAGGCAGAGAAAGACAAATACTGCATGATATCACTTATATGTAGAATCTAAAAAATTTAACTCATCAAGGCAGAGAGTAGAATGATTATTACCAAGAGCTGAGGGGGAGAGGGTAGGTTGGGAGATGTTAGTAAAGGAATACAAAATTTCACTCAGATAGGAGGAATAAATTCAAGAGATCTATTGTACAACATGGTGACTATAGTTAATAGCAATGTATTATAGTCTTTAAAGTTGCTGGGGCAGTAGATTTTGAGTGTTCTTACCACAAAAATGTAAGTATGTGAGGTAATAAATATGCTAACAGTTTGATGTGTCCATTCCACAATGTACACATATTTCAAAACAACATGTTGTATATGGCATATAGAGAGAATTTTTGTTTGTCAATTTAAACATTAATTAATTAATTTAAAAAAGAAACTTGCCCAGTAACAAAGATAAATTATGTAAGTACAGTGAAAGGTAGAAATTGATAAATCTGTAATACCTGTAAAGTTAAAAATTTATAGAGGTCCAAAGGAGAAGAAATATCCCTTCCAACGAAAATCCCTTGGGAACATTTCATTAACTGATTAACATTTTCTATTGCTTTTTGATTCAACAACAAAAAAAATTTTTCCAACTTTTCCTATTGAGAGCTCTTTTAGTTGGCTCCTGTGTCCCCTTGACATACCCTCTTTATTGTAGGGACTTTTATTTTTTTTATAATTTTTTATTTCAAAATATTAAAGGGATACCAATGTTTCAGGTTACATGGATCATTTTTATAATGCTTGAGTCATAGCTATAGGTGTGCCCATCACCCAAATAGTGTTCATAGTACCCATTGGTTTATTTCCCTCCTCTCCTCCACCCTCCCCTCTCCCCGTTGCTCTCCACTGAGTTTTACTTCCCTCTGTGCACTTGTGTGCTCATTGGCTAGTTCCAATTTAACAGTGAGTGCGTGTGGTGTTTGTTTTTCCATTCTTGATATCCTTCACTTAGGATAATGGTCTCCAGTTCCATACAGGTTGCTGCAGAGGTATTCATCTTTTTTGATAACTGAGTAGTACACTGTGGTGTACATATACCACATGTTATTAATCCACTCATGAATTGATGGACACTTGGGTTGATTCCACATCTTTGAAATTGTAAATTGTGCTGCAATAAACATTTGAGTGTAGGTGTCTTTTTGGTAAAATGACTTCTTTTCCTTTGGGTAAATACCCACTAGTACAATTGCTGGATTGAATGGTAGGTCTACTTTTAGTTCTTTGAGGAATCTTCATACTGTTTTCCATAGAGGTTGTACTAATTTGTGGTCCCACCAACAGTGTATAAGCGTTCCTTTCTCTCTGCATCCATGCCACCATCTATTGGTTTTAAACTTTTTAATAAAAGCCATTCTAACTGGGGTAAGGTGATATCTCATTGTGGTTTTAATTTGCATTTCCTTGATGATTAGTGAAGTTGAGAATTTTTTCATATGTTTCTTGACCATTTGTCTTTCTTCTTTTGAAAAGCTTCTGTTCATGTCTTTTGCCCACTTTTTAATAGGGTTGTTTTGTTCTTGATGATTTGCTTGAGTTCTTTGTAAATTCTGGTTATTAGCCCTTTATCGGATGTGTAACTTGTGAATACTTTCTCTCATTCTGTAGGTTGTCTATTTGCTCTGTTCATTGTTTCCTTAACTGTGCAGAAGTTTTTTAGTTTAATTGAATCTAATTTATTAATTTTTGTTGTTGCCATGATTGCCACTGGCCTCTTTTTCATAAATTCTTTGCCTAGGCTGATATCTAGATGAGTTTTTCATAATTTTCCTCTAGAATTCTTATGGTTTCATGTCTTAGATCTAAATCTTTTATCCATCTTGAACTAATTTTTGTGAGTGGTGAGAAGTAGGGGTCCTGTTTCATTCTTCTGCATGTGGCTATCCAATTCTCCCAGCACCATTTATTGAATAGGGCTTCTTTTCCCCAGTGTATGTTGTTGTCTACTTTGTCAAAGATCAGTTGGTCGTAGGTAGAGAGTTTTATATCTGGGTTCTCTGCTATTCATTGGTCTGTGTCTCTATTTTGTACCAATACCATGCTGTTTTGGTTAGTATAGCCTTATAGTATAGTTTGAAGTCTGGTAAAGTGATGCCTCCAGATTTGTTCTTTTTGCTTAAGATTGCTTTAGCTATTTGGGCTCTTTTCTGGTTCCAAACAAAGCACAGAATTATTTTTTTGTAGATCTGCAAAGTATGATTTTTAAAAGCACTTTGCTATTTTCTGGCCCTACAAGATGATTCAGTCTCATTTTATATGATTCCTGCCTTGGTCCTAGAATCAGTGATTTCTTCAAGAAGTCCTGATTCCTTTTATTGGTAGATGCTAATAGAAACTAATATCTGGGTGTTAGGTGTGCTTGCTGCAACTGGGCTGTCATTGCTTCTAGGCTCTCTCACCTCAAAAAGGAATCAAACATACATATGTACACTAATTTGTATATATAGATATATCTATAAATATTTCTACATGTAACTATCTGTTTCTATATTAAACTAAATATGAGTTCATACTGGTCTTCAACTCTAATCTATTAGCACGTGGATCATTCTAGCCTTCTTCCCTTTCTTACCTGTAAACTCCCACTAGAATGGTGAGAAATACCTCCCACTATCCACCATCCATTTACTTAATCATTCAATCTCAGTATATAAGTATAGCAGTATCAGAATTGTTAAGCCATACTTCCATGGGACAAAACTTTATCAACTTGAGTGCAGTGTTCATGTAAATTTCCTTTTGCATTTTAGTCTTACAGACTCCACAAATTTCCAAAGTCACTTGTGTCAGCCTCCTTTGACCCCATTCCTTTCAGTGAAGTTTTTTCATATATTAATAATACAGTTAGATTTTCTTGTCATTATCCACTTTCTTTTCTGGGATCTCTTTGCCTCCTAAATTACTATTTCATTTGCATATGTTAAGATTTATTCTTTGTGCTATAAAGTTTTATGGGTTTTGAAGAATGGATAGTGTCATGGATCCACTATTACAATATCATACAGAATAGTTTCATCACCCTTACAAATCTCCTATGTTTCACCTATTCAACTCTCCCCACCCCCTCTCCGCTGTATTTAACATGATTATTGATGTTGAATTAATATCTACTTTGATTGTAATGGTTTGCAGTTTGTTGCATTTGTTCATTTTTCTTTTCTTCCCCTCTTTTCATACCTTCCTTTGTTTTAATTGAGCATTTTCTGTGATTCCTCTGTATTCCCTCTTTTAGCATATCAATTACACATCTTTTAAAATTTTCTGGATTTGGGGGGAGGAAAAGATCAACCACGTTTTTTAAATTTTTGGTTATTTTTTTAGTAAAATGTATATATAACATAAACTTTATCATTTAAATTATTATTATTTTATTATTATTAGAGACAGGAGTCTCACTCTGTTACCCAGGCTGGAGTGCAGAGGCATGATCATAACTCATTGTAACCTCAAATTCCTGGGCTCAAGCAGTCCTCCTGCCTTGGCCTCTTTAAGTTCTGGGATTACAGAAGTAAGCCATCACACCTGGCCTTAAATTACTTTTACATGTACAATTCAGTGACATTAATTACATTCACAATGTTGTACAACCATTGTCATTCTGTTTTCCAAAATTTTCATCACCACAAACAGAAATTCTGTACCTGTTAACCAATAACTTTCCATTTTCCTCACTCAAGCCCATGGTACCCTCTAATCTACTTCTCATCTTTATGAATTTGCCTATTCTAGTTATTTCATATAAACACAATCATACAATGTAACAATGGCCTATTACACTTAGCAGAATGTTTTCAAGGTCCATCCATGTTGTAGCATATATTAGAACTTCATTCCCTTTTATAGATGAATAATATTCCATTTATGTATATGCTACAGTCTGTTTATCCATGTATCTGTTGATGGACATTTGGGTTGTTTTCACATTTTGGCTGCTGTGAATAATGCTGCTATGAATATAGGCATGCAAGTATCTGTTTGAGTCCATGTTTTCAATTCATTGGGGTGTATAAATATGAATGAAATTGCTGGGTCAATTAGTAATTTTATGTTTAATGTTTTGAGGAACAAACAGCTTTCCACAGCAGCTGCACCATTTTACATTCCCACCAGCAACATACAACAGTTCAAAGGCTCAAGTTTCTCCACATCCTTGCCAATGCTTTTTATTATATTTTCTCTGTTTTGTAGAAGCCATCCTAGTAGGAGTAAAGTGGTATCTTACTGTGGCTTTGATTTGCATTTCCTTAATTACTACTGATGTTGAACATGTTTTCATATGGCTGTTGGCCATTTGTATGTTTTTAGGAGAAATATCTATTCAAGTCCTTTGCCCATTTTTGAATTGATTTATTTGTCATTTTGTTGTTGAGTTTTAAAGTTCTATATGTACTCTGGATATTAAACCCTTATCAAATATATAATATATTCATATTTCTCCCATTCTGTTTGTTGTCTTTTCAAACTCTTGATGTTGTCTTTTGCTGCATAAAAGTTCTTAATGAAGTCAATTTACATTTTTTAAATTTTGTTGCTTGTACTTTTGGTGTCATATTGAAGAAATCACTGACAAATCCAAGGTCATGCAAATTTTTCCATTTGCTTCTAAAAGTTTTATAATTTTAGTTCTTAAATTTAAATATTTGATTCATTTTGAGTTAATGTTTTCATAAGATGTGAGGTAAGGGTCTAACCCCATCCTTTTGCAGGTGGATGTTTTAGTTTTTTCAGCACTTTTATTGAAGACAATTGTTCTATCTAAATTCAATGATCTTGAACCCCTTGTTAAACATAAATTGTATGTAGACATAAGGGTTTATTTCTGAGCTCTCAATTCTCTTCCATTGATCTATATATCTATCCTTATGCAAATATCACACTTTTTGATTACTGTAACTTTGTAGTAAGTTTTGAAATCAGGAAGTGTGAATGTTCCAACTTTGTTCTTCCTTTTCAAGATTGTTTTGGCTATTTAGTCACTCCTAAAGTTCTTTATTAATTTTAGAATTGGCTTCTCCATTTCTGCAAAAACATAAAGGCCATTTGAATTTTGTTAGGGATAGCATTGAAACTGTATATTGTTTAGGTAGTATTATCATCTTAACAATATGAACTATTCCAATTCTTGAACACAAGGTGTCTTTCATTTGTTTACGTCTTCTTTAATTTCTTTCAGCAATATTTTATATTTTTCAGCATACAAATCTTGTGTTTCCTTGGTTAAATTTATTCCTAAGTATTTTATTCTTTTTGATGCTATTGGAAACTAAATTATTTTCTTAATTTCCTTTTTGGATCATTCAATACTAGTGTATGAAAATATGCTAAAATCACCCACTACATTGTCACTGTTATTACTTTAAACAAATATAGTTTAGGTCTATTAATAAGTGACTACTCCCAAGCTCTTTACGTACTGGAGCTGAAACTGCAAATCTCCAATTCTATCAGATTTTAAAGGAACAAAGTATTTTAATGTTATTTAATCTGTTCCAGAGCCTAAAGAACTAAGAAAAGCTTCCAAACAGATACCAAAAACTAATAAAAGATAATTATAGTCAATTCTCAATTTTTAACACCAATGCAAAAATACCAAATTAAATGGTAGCAAAGGGAAGCCATCAGCCCATTAAAAGAAAAATATACCAAGAAAGTGAATTTTATACCAGAAATTCAAAGAGGAATCAGTATTAGAACACCCTTTAATTATATCAATTAAAGTAATCATCGATTAATTAACACAATTAAACATGCAAATTTATCAAAGAAAAATCTTATCATCATTCCCATAAATAACGATATTCATTTTATAAAATTAAATAGTCATGACTGATTATTAAAAGGAGGCTATTACTAAAACAGGGCAAAATAAACTGAGAAAGAATAAGGAAGAAAGAGAGAAAGTGAGAAAGGTAAAATACTAGTATCCTGCTTAATGGTAAAATATTAGAAGTGTTACCATTAAAATCAGGAATAAGGCAAGATATCCACTATCATCTCTATTATTTAATATTATTTACTGGTACTTTCTAGTACAAATAAAAAGGCGACATCAACGTTGGAAAGGAGTAATTAAAGTTTTCATTTCTCACAGATGATGTAATAGTTTACCTTAAAACAACAAAAAAACCATATAAATTATTGAAAATAGTAAAAAAAATAAGTCCTTTTCCTTCTCTTGGAGGTGGTGGTGGTGTGACAGATTTAGAAGGCGGCAAGGTTGAGGAGGCAATTAGGCTGAGGAAATGGCAATGGGGCCATAAGCTGAGGAGGTAACCAGAGTAGTCAGGAGATTGATGATATACAAGGGTATTGAACACATTAGTAAATATATTGAGAGTAATGGGAGCTAAGTTTCTCACTGACAGGGAAGTGATTTACAAATATGAAAAGGGAGAAGGCTAAAAAGATCCCCAGGGTGTTGAATTTGAATTGGAGGTATTGTTTTGGCATGCAAGGGTGGAGGGGGAGGGAGAGAGAGAGAGAGAGAAAGAGAAGAGAGAGAGAGAGAGGTGGTGTAAATGTGTTGGGAACTCACACATGTACACACAAATATTTCCTATTTCTGTCTGCTGGAGGGCACTGAGTGCAAAGATCTTGGTTTCTAAACATCGTCCCCTCTGGGCGTAATGTCTAAACCTTGTGCTCAAATGAATTGGTTCATATAAAAGTAATTATTGTGTGTGTGTGTGTGCGTGAGTGTGTGTGTGTAGGGAGAGAGAGAGAAAGAGAGAGCGCGCGTGAGCGCAAATGTGCTAAAATATTAACTATTAGGGAATATGGGTGAAAAGGTGATAGGAGTTCTTTGTTCTTTCAACTTCTTAGTAAGGTTGCAATATTTTGAAATATATTATAAAAAAAATAAAACCACCACACAACATTGTAATTTAAACCTAAGGAGATTTGTTAAAATAAATATACTGTAAGAGAGAAAAAATAACTATAAATATTATGAAATCATCTTTTCTATAGCAGAAAACGTGATTATCAAGTTTTCTATATTAAGATTTATAATATCATTCAAAATTAATCCAAACTTATAGTTTATTTATCTAAGAAAACATATATTTAGTTCTTTAAAAAACAGCAGAAATTAGTAAGACAGATGACACAAAAATAAAAATTAGAAAATGTAAGTATTCCTATATAAATACATTTTTAAATGCCATGGAAGAACACATTACCTTTATAATTGTAACTATAACAGCAAACACCAAAGAAATAGACTCTAGGAATAAAGAGAACTAAAAATGTGCAGGACCCATATGAAAAAAAAATAAAACATTGTATTGGGTCATAAAAGTAGATTTAAATAAACGGAATGATTTATTTTGTTCTTTAACTTCATCTATAGTATTAATGTGATCCTATTAAAACCCATAGAATTTTTAATCAAGCTAATTTAAAAATATCTTCAGAAAATGATTGAAGAATAACCAAGAATTATTATTAGCATAATAATGAAATAGAACTGAAATGCAACATTTTATGTATAATAAAGTAAAGGCAAAACAATTAAAAACTATGGCACTGGTTTATGAGATCAATGAAATAAAATAGAAAGCCAAAAAGAGACTCAAATAGTGTTGGAATTTGGTATATGAAAATGATGGAACTTCAAATCAGTAAGAAAAGGAAAAGATGGTTTAATCAATAAACGGTTCTGAGACAAATGGACTTCATAATGGAAAACATAAAGTTGGCTCCCAATCTCACTCTATACACCAAAATAAATTTCAGGTGGAACAAAGATACAAGGTAAAAAATTAAAGCAAAGTATGAGAAGCAAACATGCAAAATCTTGTCTTTACTTCCAAAGTGGAGACTTTCCTGTATGGCACAAACCCAGAAGCCATAAAAGAGAATGCAGATAAATTAATTATTTAAATAGTTATGGACTTCTGTTTCTGGAACAATAAAATAGATCCATTTTTTCCTATTTCTCTTGCTAAGTACAGATTTAAAACCCTGGAAATTGTATATAAAACAACCAGAAGAAGACTGAAAGGTGGAGAGAAAAAGGCAGATGGGCTAGGGACCTCAGGGCCCAAGAAATGGAATGGTGGTGGGTTGTTTGGGTATTCTTTTTGCTTCTTATCTCCAGCTTGAGTAATAGAGACACAGGAAATATAAAAACACTAAATGGGCACTGACAAAAAACAAGCAATAAAAAAAGCCCTCTCTCTAGCCAAAACAGGAAACTTTTGGACAACAAGCACTTTGTTCTGGCCATATATCACGGAAAATCTTCGGCCCATTCCCACTCCTTCTAGCAAAGGCCAAATGAAGAGCTAAGACTTGCACCTTCCTCAGGCTATAACAAGGTACCCTGATGCTCCTGTTGGAGTGGTGTCAGAGAAGGACAGTGGAGAGTGGGGACCTTCACTTCCATTGGCAGTAATGAGATACCCTCTTATTCACAACAGTGCTGTTGGTCACACGGGGAGTAGTAATGAGGATCTCTTCTACACACCACCCTGTGTCAATAGAGGCTAAATGGAAACCTGAACTTCCATCTCAACCTAGTAGATGTCAGAGGAAGTCTGTTAGAAAGCATGATTTAAATAAAATCTAGAATATCATAACATAATAACCAAAATATCCAGGTTTCAACAAAAACTATATCGAGAACCAAAAAAAATCTCAATTTGAATGAAAAAGACAATCCACAAATGCCAACCTTATCATGACAGATAAATGAGAATTATCTTACAGGGACTTAAGAGAACCCCTTATAATAATGCTTCAATAGAAAATTACAAGCACACTTGAAACAAATAAAAAATTAGGAAGTCTCAGCAGAGAAATTGAAGATATAAAAAGGATTAATGGAAATATTAGAACTTAATTATAAAATAATTGAGATTTTTAAAAATAACTGAATGGATGGGCTCAGTAGCAGAATGAACAGATGAAAGAATCAGTGAACTTGAAGATAGAACAGTAGAAACTACCCAATTTGAATAACACAGAGAAAATGGAAGTAAAAAGTGAAAAGAGCCCTGGGCACTATAAAAAAAGAACTAGCATTCAAATCATCAGAAACTCAGAAGAGTGGAGAAAGACTGAGACTAAAAAAGTTTGAAATTTAAAGTAGAAACTTTGAATATATAATAAGAAAGAATTTTGCAAATTTGGCAAAAGACATAAACCAACAGATTCAAGAAGTTGAGCAAGTACTTAAACAAGTTAAACCCAAAGATATCTGCGCCAATACACATCATAATTAAACTTCAGAAAACTAAAATCAAATAAAAAAAATCAAAAGCCACCAGAGAAAAATGACACCTTATTTATAGGAGAAAAGCAATTAGGATGATGGGGAATTCCTCATTAGAAACTATGAATGCCAGAAGGAAGTGGTACAATATTTCTCAAGCGCAGAAAGAAAAGAATTGTCAACTCAAAATTCTATATACAGAGAAAACATCCTTCAGTAAAGAAGGGGAAATCAAGACCTCAAATGAAGAAAATCTAAGAGAATTGTTCACAAGCAGGTCTACTCCAAAGAATGGTTAAAGAAGTTCCCTAATCAGAATGGGAATGATAAATGAAGAAATCTTGGAATATCAGGAGGGAAGAAAGAACAAAAAAGAGAAAATATATGGGAAAATACAATTTAACACTCTAATGTAGTTGTAGAAAAAATATTTGAGATAATTATATAATAAATGGAGGAGGCTAAAGAGATAAATTTTCTAGACTTCACTTGAACAGGTAAAATATTGACAAAAGTAGACTTGCATAAGTTATATATAATGCAGTATCTAGTGCAACAAGTAAGGAAGCTATGACAAGAGATACATTCAAAAACCCCAAAAGGCCTAGAAGCAATAAACATACTACAGATAAATCAAAGTCAAATTATAAAAAATGTTCAAATATCACAAAGGAAGTCAGGAAAAAGAAAATTGAGAAATACAATACAGAGAGAATAAACAGGAAACAAAAATATAATGGCATAATATAAGCCCTAACAGAGCAATAATTACATAGTAAATGGTATAAGAACACTGATTAAAAGATAAATATTTACACAGTGGATTTTTAAATTACCCAATTGCATGTGGTTTACAAGACACTCACTTCACTTGCAACAGTATGGGTAGGTTGAAAGTAAAAGGACAGAAAAATTTATACCATGAAAAGATTAATCAAAAGAAATCAAGAGAAATGATATTAATATAGCCTCTAAGAAAGTTACCAAAATTACCAGTGACAGAGAGGGACATTACACAGTGATAAAGGGGTCAATTCACAAGAAAAACACACCAATCTTACATGTATATACACCAAAGAACAGAGGTGCAAAATATGTGAAGCAAAAGCTGTAGAATACAAAGGAGAAATAGACAAGTCCACAATTACAGCTGGAGATTTCAACATCTCTGTCAGTAATTGATAGAGCAAGCAAGCAAAAAGCAGCAAGGATATAAATGGCCTGAACAGTACTATCAACTATCAACTTTATCTAATTGGAATTTATAGAGTATTCCATGTAGCAACAACAGAATGCACATTCTTTTTAAGCACCCATGGGACATTCACCAAGACAGACCATCTCCTGGATTAAAAAAGAAATATTAACAAATTTAAAAGAATTGAAAACATACAGTATATGTTCTCTGACCACAAAGAATCAATATGGAAAAGAATAATAGCAAATTTTTAAAACAGATTGGAAAATAAACAACATCCTTCTAAAGAATTCATCAGCCAAAGAGGAAGCCTCAAGGGAAATAAGGAAATGCATTGAAATAAATGAAATTAAAATACAACATATCAAAATTTGTGGGATTCAGCTAATGCAGTGCTGAGCAGGAAATTTATAGCAGTAAATTTTTATTTTAGCAAAAAGGATAGTCTCTAGTCAACAATTTAAGCTCCCACCTCAAGAAACTAGAAAAAGGAGAGAAAAATAAGCCCAAAGCAAGCATAAGGATAGAAATAATGAAGAAAAGAGCAGAAATCAATGAAATAGAAAACAGAAAACAATACAGAAAATCAACAAACAAAAAGTGGTTCTCTGAAAATAACAATATTGTAAACTTTCAAGATTTCTTCACAGAAAAGGAAACTACCATAATCAACATCTAAAAAATAAAACTTGCAAGCTATACATCTGATAAAGGGCTAATATTCAGAATCTACAAAGAACTCGAGCAAATCAGCAAGAAAAAACAAAAAAAAAAACCACATTAAAAAGTGGGCAAGAGACATGAACAGAAATTTTCAAAAGAAGATGGACAAATGGCCGAGGAATATATGAAAAAATGTTCAATGTCGCTATCATCAGGGAAATGCAAATTAAAACCACAATGAGTTATCACCTTACCCCTATTAGAATGGCTTTTATTAAAAAGACCCAAAACAATAGATGTTGGTGTGGATGCAGAGAAAAAGGAAGGCATATGCTGTTGGTGGGACTACAAATTAGTGTAACCTCTATGGAAAACAGTATGGAGATTCCTCAAAGAACTAAACGTAGACCTACTATTTGATCCAGCAATCCCACTATTGGGTATCTACCCCAAGGAAAAGAAAACTTTTCATCAAAAAGACGCATGCACTTGAATGTCCGTTGCAGCACAATTCACAATTGCAAAGATGTGGAATCAACACAAGTGCCCATCGATTCATGAGTGGCTTAATAACATGTGGTATATGTATACCATGGAGTACTACTCAGCCGTAAAAAGCATGAATTTATGTCTTGCAAAAATCTGAATGGAACTGGAGACCACTCTCCTAAGTGAAGTATCACAAGAATGCAAAGACAAACACCACATGCACTCCCTACTAAACTGTAACTAACCAATGAGCACACGTGTGCACAGAGGAATGTAAAACTTAGTGGAAATCCAGCAGGAGGAAGGTGGGAGGCAGAGAGGAGCTAAAACCTACCTAATGGGTACAATGAACGCTATTTGGGTGATTGGCACACTTACAGCCATGACTCAAGCATTACAAAAGCAATACGTGTAACCAAAACATTTGTACCCCCTTAGTACTTTGAAATAAAAAATGATAATAAAAAATAAAACGAAAATAAATAAAAAATAAAACTGGGGGAAAATATCTGCAATGCCTATCACAAGGACTAATTTCCTTAACACATGGAGATTACACAGCAGTCATTAAGAAAAATGACCAACCATCTAATTAAAAAATGGATGAAAGAAATGAACAACAGTTCACAGAAAACTGAAAATGTCTTTAAATACAACTGATGTTAAGATTAGGATATTTGATAATACATTATAGTGAGAAAAATGTGAGAAAAAGCACTCTCACATATTGTTGACAGAGGTGTAAACCTTTTGAAGTCACATTTTATTTGATCCAACAACTCCAGTTTGATGAATTTTTCCTGCAGATATACTTACACATGTTTTCAAAGACTTACACACAAAGACATATATTGCACATTGTTGCAGCAGCAAAGATGGAAAATAACATAAATGTCCATCAATAGGCCATGATTAAATTATTGTGCATTCATATTATGAGATAGCATGCAGTCGTCAAACAAGAATAAGAAACATCTACCTTGTTTGATGTGGTGGATTGAAAACATGTTCACAAATTATTGCTTCTCTTATTACTTTAATGAAGAAATGGAGTCTGTGCCACCATCCCTTGAACTTAGGTGTGGCTTTGTAATTGCTTTAATGAATAGGATACAGCAGAAGTGATGCTGCATGACTTCTGAGGCTATATTAGAAAAGATCATGTAGCTTCTGCCAGTTTCTCTTGAGGCAATTGCTCTGAGAGCATTTAGCCACCATGCATGAAAGTCTGGCTGCCATGAAGCCACAATAAGTGGGGGGGGGGGGGGGGGGGAGAGAAAGGGAGAGAGAAAGAAAGAGATGAGGGGAGAGAGAGAGGGAGAGAGAGAGAGAGAGACTGACCTGAGGCAGTACATGTCCTTATCTCCAAGTGCCAGACATGTAAGTAGGGAAGCCTATGAGATATAATATAAAACAATTCCATTCCAAGTCACCATCTGATTGCAACCAAAGAGAGATCTAAGTGAGAACTGCATACCTGAGCCCAGTCAACCCCTAGATTCATGATCAAATTAAATGATTGTGATTAAGCACTCTTTCAAGGTTGTTTCTTATGCCTGAATAGGTAACTGGAATAGCTGATACAGAACAATCTCTAGTATATAAATCTAAGTGAAAAAAGTAAGGTGAAGAACAGTGTGTACAGTGAACTACTATTTATGTTTTTTCAAAGGCATGTTTCTATGTATAACGTGGAAGGATGAATAAGAAATGGGCAAGAATAGTTACTTATTCAAAGGAGAACTGGAGGACTGGAGGTTGTGGATGAAAGGGAGACTTTTCACTGTATACTGACTACTTATTATCATTTAAAATGTTTTATTATATGTATGTGGTATTTAAAAATTAAAATTTCACCTTGTATCATTTATGAAGTGGAGATGCAATTTGTTTAGGGGTTGAACTTGCTTTTATGACGCAAATATTCCATTATTTCCTTCTGGTTAGAAACGTCAGTCCCAGGGAATCTTTCTATAGATCCTAAAATGACACTATTTATAATTACACCTAGTCACGATTAGATAAACTGATTCCTTTTTTTAAATAACAGCTTTATTGAGATATAATTCACATATTTAGATCAAACTCAGCCATTTAAACTGTACAATTCAATGGTATTTAGTATATTAACAGAGTTGTACAACCATCAACACAATTAACTTTAAAACATTTCCATCACTACCCCCAAAATCCTTATGCCCATTAGCAGTCACTCCCATTTCTCTTCTTCCCCAGCACCTGGCAAACACTAATAATGTACTTTCCGTCTCATAGATTTTCCTATTCTGAATATTTCATATGAGCAGAATCATACAATGTGTGGGTTTTTTGTGTCTGGTTTCTTTTATTTAGCATAATGATTTCAAGGTTCATCCATGTTGTAGCATGTACCAGTACTTCATTTTTTACTGCCAAATAATATTTCATTGTATGGATATGCCACATTTTGTTTATTTGTTCATCAACTGATGAACATTTGAGTCATTTCCACCTTCTGGCTATTATGAATAATGTTGCTGTGAGCATTTGTATACAGGTTTATGTGCATACACATGTTTTGAATTATCTTGGATGTACGCCTAGGAGTAGTATCACTGGTCCATATGGTAACTCTGTTGAACATTTTGAGGGACTGCCAGACTGTTTTCCAAAGTGGCTGAACCATTTTACGTTCTCACCAGCAACGTATGAGAGTTCCAATTTCTCCACATCCTTTCTAACACTTGTTATTATATGTCTGATTACAACCATCATAGCGAGTATAAAATGATATATATCATGCATATTTATATATCCTGGATATTTATAAGACCTTTATCAGACATATAATTTGCAAGTTTTTTTCTCCCATTCTGTGGGTTGTCTTTTCATTTTCTGTTAATGTGGTAAATTACATAGATTGCTTTTTAAATAAATTTAATTATTTCTTTCATAATTGCATATATTGAAAGTTAGAAGTAAGAGTATGGGGGTTAAGAGTGCAGGCCCTGAATTCAATACATCTGAATTTCCACTTTGGTTCAAAAATTGAGCAGACTTTTCTGCCCAAAATTTTTAAAATAATTTTGTTTAGCTATTCATCCTTCTGGGATGTTTGTCCAACCACAATGTTAAGGGAAATCTTAAATATTAAGCCAGTCATAGTGACTCAATCCACATCGCCATTGATTGCGAAGGGTGAGGATGTGACAGGTTTTTTTCTTTTAACGAGTTTATTGAGATATAATTCACATGCCACAAAATTCACTCGTTTAAAGTGTACAATTCGTAGATTTTTAATATAGTCGCAGAACTGGGCACCCAACACCACAATCTAATTTTAGAACATTTTCACCACCCCAAAGAGAAGTCCTTAAGTCGTGTACCCATAATCAATCACTCCAATTCCCTCCCCAACCTAGCGCTTAGCAAACACTAATCTACCTTCTCTCTTTATAGATTTACCTATTCTGGACATTTCGTATAAGTAGAATCATACAATATGTGACCTTTTCTATATGACTCTTTTCACTTGGTATGGTGTTTTCAAGGGTCATCCATGTTGCAGCATTTGTCAGTACTTTATTACTTTTTATGATTGAATAATATTCCATTGTATGGATGTACCACAGTCTGTTTATCCATTCATCCATTGATGGACATTTGGGTTATTTCTACATTTTGGCTACTGTGAATGATGTTTCTATGAACATTCATGTACATGTTTTTGTGTCGACATATATTTCCATTTTTCTTGGCTATATACCCAGGAGGGGAAATGCTGGGTCATATGGTAACTCTATGTTTAACCTTTTGCATAACAGTCTGTTTTCCACAGTGGATACACCATTTTCTCTCCCCACAACTGGAAACTGAAGTATCCAGTTTCTCCACATCCTTGCCAATAAACTGATTCTTAATGGAAATGTCAGGGACCTAGACACCAAGGACATTCATGAGAAAGAGAATCAGTGAGATGATCAGGACAGAGACAAGGAGACAGACAAAGAGGAAAGGAAGGCTCATGACTTCATAGAAATCAAGACTTTAAGAAATTTAGGTATTAACCCTGTCTGGATTCAGAACTACTGCTCTTCCCACTGCATTATATTTCTCTATAAGAAACAAAAAATGGAAATGAAGGGAAGGTGAGGTTAGTGGAAGAGGATAAGAAATCACTTAATGAGATTGAAAATTACCAAAAAAAATCCTTTCTCTGTTGAAGCAGAAATAACAAAGTTCCAACTCAGGGCACTGGACACTGAAAGTCATACCTGATCCTTGAAGAGGATGGCTCTTCCTTTACCCCAGATTGAAGCTATGCTCTCCCATCCACCACTACCTTGCCACTTATCACTTCCAATCAGGTACAAATGAGTAGCAACATCTTATCCCAAGGTCCTGGGTCTCCCTGTGTAGGCTTTCCCACACACATGGGATCCATTGTTTGGAAGATGGCTTGTTGGTATTCCCAGAGCCTGAGACGAGAACATCACAGGCTCAATGGATGTTGTGAGGCATTACAGGTGGTGTTTGTGTCTTATGAGTAAGGAAGTGGAGATCATACCCTTCAGTTAAGAAAAATTCTAATTTCACTATCCACTAGGTCTGTTTTATAGAATGGTTTTCATAGAAGTTGCAAAGCCTCCCAAAGTTGTCTCCTGTTAGTGGCCATTATCCCTGTTATCTTCGGCTTGTTCCACTGTGTAAATGAAGACCTACTGCCCAGCATCACCCTTGGGTGTAAGTTTTACTAGTAATGGCAACTTTTTCATGAATACCTATTGTATATGTTATCTTATTGAGTCCCTGCAATAATCCAAAGAAAAAGAAACTGTGATTACCTTCACGTTATATATGAATTAAACTGAGGCTATATTGCCTTTGCATTGATCAGAAGCTTAAGTTAAAGATAACTGAATATTAGACAAACAGAAGAACTCCCAACTCTCAAGAGAATACCTACTGGAGGTGCGTGGGAGAGGGGTGGGTAGGTATAGGGTTTTCAGTGTGGGCAATTATCAAGTACAAAGGAGACACCCATCTATCCAGATGGTTTAGACTAATGATTCCCAACATGTTCCATGTTATGACACACTAATTTTGTCTAATTTTACTAATTCCCCAAAGCAATATGTGGGTTCTTAAAAGTAATTAAAGTAGAATTAAATATTATGTTAATTAAACATGGCTTTAAATGAATTTTAAATGATGTGAATTGATTTTATCCCTCGGGATAACTGCAAATTGCCTATCCTCATTTTGTGACAACCCAGAGTATTAGGAACTGAAACCTTCACCAGGCTGAAGGAGGGGACTGAGCCAGAATATCTAGCAGATCCTGAGTTTGTGTTATAGGGGTTCTGTCCCAGATGTCTTTTGGTAACCGTGGGAGGGAGTTCCAGTGTGATGGCAAAATTCATTCCTCAGTAGGTACATCTTCTGCTCCAGGACAAACACAAATTCTTCTGTTCCTGGCCTCCCACCTGACTGCTGTCACACTGTGCTATAGACTCAGGGTGTTCACTTGATTCCCCCCCAACCCCCATCCTTGGGTTGGGCAATCCTTGGGCTGAGACAGGCTGGTTTCAGTGTTCTACACCAGGGTAATCTGCATGTTCCACTCCATAATATGAGGACAAATGTCTGGTAAAATCTTTCAGAATTCCAGCCACTTCACTTTTCTACCTGTTCAAATTTAAAGCCTTTGTATTCACATGAGATTTGATCACAGGAGGTAATCCTTCTTCCCAGCAACTTCATTTAACCTATGCTCCTATTTCTGCATTTAATAAAATGCAGTCATATTCCAAATGGTGTATTTCACATTGATAGAAACTATTGTTAGCTATATGTTCTTCCTATCAGTTTTTTCAAGATTCTTTGTTAACAATTAGTCATGAGGATTCATCCATACACTATTGTATTATGCAACCACTAAACTCAAGAGGGAGAATGCTTATTGATGTGCATATTTTTCCAATATATTTTAAGTGAAAAGAGCAGGAAACAAAATAGTGTTACATTATTATTATATTATAAATACATTTACACACAAGTGTGTGTGCACATGCACACCTGCCCCCCACGCATCTATTTAAAAAGGAAGACTAAAAGGACATAGACGAAAATGCTAACAGTGGCTGTCTGTAAGTGCTGAGATTGATCAATTTGTATGTTCCCCTTAATTCTCCATATTTTCCAATTTCTCAATAATGAGCATGTAATTCTTTTATAATCAGGAAAAGTAATTTTAGATCATTCAATTAGTTATCAGGGTCAACCAGCATGTGTGGAAAAGGTGACAAATCTTACTGAAGGGAAATTAACACTTTTATTGTTGTTATGAATTGAGGTTACTTTTTGTTAAGTAGGAACACAGTTCTAAAATTAAAATGGAAGTAAGTGGAAACTTACTGAGTTTGAAAGAGTTGTTTTACATATCATTTTTCAAGAAAAAACAAAGTAAAAACAATTTTTATTTGGCTTTTTCTTCAAATGCTTAAACATGTTCTCTGGGGCCTATATTTTATGTTCTCCAAGAGAAGGGTCCATGTCTCCTATCTCCTTTGTATTCTCCCACCCCTCTCCCCACTCTCTTCCTTATATTGCTATACAGCCAAGAATAAGTTTGTGCACTCAAAAAACACTTGATGGACTTTCTTATTTCTATTAAATATTTTCATTCATCCTTCCCTAGCCATGTTCTCAGAATTATACAAGATGGTTCCTGCTTCTCCAGAAACCTGGTGTCTCTCCCTATTGCCCCTGCTTAGTGCCCTGGGTCCCAGATCTTCACCCTCAGATCTTCACTTGTGCAGTGTGAGATAGCCCTCAGCGAGTTACAAGCTCCAGGACCCTTACATGGGTGCCAGGTTTACCCCAGCCAGTCTCCCTGACTCACAGGGGTTTGGCCAGCAGGCCATTCAATATCCAGGAGGCGTCTGCGACATTCCTCCCTGAATAGGATGGCCCTGACTGGTTACCTCCAAGAAGCCCAATTGGCTGACAGAAGTGTTGGCTCTGGGAGTCCCAAGGAGTCCCTAAAATGTCCCTGCCATGAACAATAGCTGGGAACAATACAGCCAGCTGGACTGCACTGCTGAGCCTTTGGGGCTGTAGGATCTTTTCACTGCCCCCTAACCCCTGCACTATCCCTTCCCCCAATGTCTGCGCATCTGCTCAGGGCCCCAGAGCCAGCCCGTGGACTATCTCAGTAGGGTCCTCCAGTCAGAGAGCCCAGGACCAGGTGCTGCTCTGCTCACCACCACCTCGAGCAGTGGCGGGGAGGGATACCCAGCCCAGAGTAGCTGCAGTAGCCCACCGCCCGAGGGAAGCTGACTGCAGCCCACCCTGAGTGTGTGTTGGGGGTCGGGGAGGGCGTGGAGGTGTGCTGAGAGCTCCTCTGAAGGTGAGGCTTGGCTTCTCCTGCAATTTTGACCAGCAGATGCAGAGAGAGGCCAGTATTTATTCTCTTGTAACACCTGAGGGGTCAGAGTTGCTAACATATCTCATAGAGTCCCCCTCCTCATCTCTCACCATTGCCCACCACCCCTCATCCCCTCACTGAGAGGGGCTTGGTATCCTCCTAAAGGGTTAGCTTATGTTCCACTGGTTAAAAATCTTTTTCTGACTCCAAGTCCCCTAGATGGTCATGCCCCTAAGAGCTGGCCCTGGGGCAGCCAGGACTGAGATGGAGACCCCAGAGATTCTCTTAGATGTTCTTTTCCATTATCTCAATAACCAGAAACCACTATTTATGAGACAACAAGGATATCCTCTTCTTGAAAGCCTGTTGGAAAAACAGCAGAACTGGATGTACAGTCCCTGAGGCTGAATTTGGTAGTTTTGAGACCCAGCACGGAGAGATAAAACACTGACCTGGGCTCACTCAGTTTGCACAGATCTAGTGCCATTTCCCTTAAGCCTGAGAAGCCACTGGAGACCCAGTCTGGTTATATGCTGTGTAATCTCAGTAAATACCACTTGAAACACAGGTCTGCAGCAGATCCAGAGTAAACAAAACTTGATACTGTGTTGGAGATCTGAAAAATGTAGAATCCTGAAAGCCAGAAATGATAACATAAAACAGTTATTGAGTATGTACCGTGTCTGGGCACTATTCTAACCAATGTGAATGCATCACCTCGCAGCAACCCTAGCAGGTAGGTGATCTTATTATCCCTATTTTATGATAAGAAAACTGAGGCATAGAAAGATTAAGTAACTTGTATAAGGTCACCGAATTAGGAAGTGACAGAGGTGGGAAGTCTGACAGTCTGATTCCAGAACTTGTACTCTTAACCACTGCACTACACTGCCTGATAGAGATAAAAGAAGCTCCTTTCTGTAAGCAGGGCTGGTTTCATGGGCATGTGATTAGGGCAGTTGTACAGAGCCCTGAGCTCAGAAGGACCCTGCACTTGGGGTTTAATGTCACTGGCCTGAAATTTTTAATAATTTGAATATCTTTATAAGTGAAATCTGAAATCTATTAGGATGATTGAATATGCATTGGGAGCTTAGAGTCTCTGATAGCATGAAGTCCCACTTTCACCACATCCCCATCTCCCTGGGGCAGGTTCTTAGCTGTCAACTCCCTTGTTCCTTAGTACCCAGGACCCCATCCAGACTTCCACTCTGTCCCATTCTCAGGGGCCTCAGCATGGGCACAGGAGGATTGGGGTCTGACACACATACCCTGAAAAATCTCAGGGTTGCACATGGCAAAAGCTATCCTGGCCCCAAGCTAGCAGTGCCATGGTGACTTTGGCAGGTGCCTCAGCAGGGACTATTGCCCACTCCAGTCTAGGTACCTAGTGCCTCCTGTGCAGAGGTTGTAAATACCCTTGGTGATCACCTGTCTCCTGTGGGTTGAGGCAGCCTGCCCATGGGGAGGGGACACATCTGTCCGGCAATGCATCTGTCCAGCAACTGGTGGGAGAAGGAACCCAGTAGCCAGTGGACCACACACATGGGCACCAAATCACAGGGCAGAGTCATTGGGTACCTGTGAGTGCCTGCACTTGCCCCACAAGTATCCCTGTGCCTGAGAGGGTGTGTCATTAAATAGCAAACGAAAAACACCATGACAGGCTGAGAGCAGAAAGGAAAATGCTTTATATTTAAGTACCTTTAATAGCACCTTTTCCTGTTTTATGAACAAGGAACTTCATATTTACATTTTGGACTGCACCTATAAATTATGTAGCTAGTCCTGGCTATAAGGACTCTCCACTACCAAGGCATTTTGGTATCCCCTGAGATCTACCACTTTCCATACAGAAATGATGAAAGCTGACGAGGTTATAGCTGTCTTTAGGAGGGTGGGGGACACTTTTACTTGCCAAAGAGATGGATTCTAAGTCATTGTTTGCAGTTCAATCTGATGAGGACTGTTTCATCTTACCCTTCCAGCTACGTTAAGCATCACGCAATGCGAATGGGTGGTAGTAGACAGCATTTGGGATTATGAATTGGGGAACCTGAATTCTAATTCTGCTTCAACCACTGACTATCTGAGTGATCTCCAGAAGGTTGTGAAAAGAGTAGGATCAATTAATCTAGTGTTTTCAGACTGTCACTGAGTTTCTGGAGAGGTGGCTCAGGGAAGGAGAGGTGACTGCGAGGCTATAGGTGCCTCATACTTTCTTCAGTCAAACCTCTTCCACTTTTATGTTTTGTATATTTTCGTTCTCTATTGAAAATCACTTAAAGAAATCATTCCAGTGATTACAAAATTAAAATTCATCACTCTTGATTTTCTCTGTAGGCCCTTCCATCTCTGCCTTCTGATTCTGAGAGTCTTTAACCTTGAATGATGCCACAAAGAAAATGGTCTTTTATTCCAGAAAGAAATCTGCTGTGTCCTTGGGCTAGTGACGAGAGAAGAGTAGAAACCCTGGTAAGAGGAGGGATTGACCTTGGTGGTATAGAGCTGGAAGGTACGGACAATGAAGGAAAAGAGGGCCAGATTCCCTACTGTGGAATGACAACGTCAATGACATGAACCATCTGCAAAACCAGAAGAATCAGCTAGAATTCTTACCTAGGAGGTTAAGATTTTCTACCTTTCCTCCATTATACAACAGGATATAACAATACCTAGTGGAGAAAAAGGACTTAATAAGCAAGAAGGTTAATTGTGAGTGAATTTTAACTCTGCTAATGTTTTTTGTGCCTTTCCCAAATAATGAGACCTTACATTAGACCTAGGAGGGAGATGAAAAATTAACCAAATATGGCTCCATTCCACCAAAGTGTTTCAGTCTAGGTAGACAAAACAAATTCAGAAAAATGCAAAGTATTTAGTTAGAAGGCCAAGGGTCATAATGCTACAATAGACATGCAAAGTGCAATGGGAAAACAGGATATGAATACTCACTTCCCTCTGGAATGTCAGAAAAACTACCTAAAAAAAGAAGATGGGATTTAAGTTTGGATTTTTAAATGAATATGACGTGGACAGAGAGAGGGCATGGAGAGATTTATATGCCATATTTAGCAGTTTGGAATTAATCTTATAGGCAAAGAGAGACATGGAAAATTTTAAGCAGCTTGGCAGGTAGGAGAGGGCTAATGTGGTCAGATTTACATTTAAACCACTGTGGTTGTTGTGGGAAAGTAGATTTGATAGGATTCAGGGTGGATTTAGGAAGAAGGAATAAAAGACCATTTAGCTAATCCCGGCAAGAAAAGAGTGTGCCAGTGGCAATGGAGAAGAAACTAATTTAAAAGGCGTTTGGCTGGGAGAATTGACAGGATTTGGTAATTGATTGAATGTATGGAGTAGAATGACAGGAAGTGCCAAAGATTGACTCTTAGGTTTGGGGCTTAAAATACCGGGAAGAGCCATTCACTTATGTAGGGGACAGGGGAAGAGGAAGGGCAGGTTTAGAAGCATTCAGTTTTTGAAAGATTAAATTTGAAGTGCATGAGAAACTACCAAGTTAGGGTTTCAACTGGTAGTTGGATATAAGGATCTGGAGCTTTAAGGGAATTTGTTTTCACATGTCTCTCAAGTAAACCATATCACCTTCCTCACAACTAGGGTTTAGGAGCTCTCAGAAGATGGCTACTAAGGCAACATAGTTTGTGGGAGTAGAGGCAGAAGAAAAACTATTCCTGGGGCCCAAAGATTATGCCTGAACTAGATGTAGGTAAATACCACTTTCTGTTCTTCCTTGAAGCCTGAGCCAATTTGATTATTTTTTTCCTAAATAGTTGTTTGGTTTTGGTCACTTTATGTTCTGTAGGCATTAATTTTAAGATATTAATGTTTTATATTGTTCGGATATGGGATATAGGATTGTATGGTTTTCAGGATAGCTTGTTGTTCAATATATTTAGACAAGACAGCAATATCCATGAATTTCATGCATCTTTACAAATTCTGAGGACCAGCTATGAACTAGTGAATTAATTGGGGTTATACTTAGACTTGCATTGAAGTATATTCAAGAATAGAAATTGACTTGGCTCAGGTTCATTCAGAATTTGCATACAGAAAAATCATAGCTGCAAATTAGGCCTGGAGTTCACACTAACCAATGATCCATTATTCTTTACAAAGGATCTTCCAACTTTAACTAGTGAACCCAATCTATTATTTGGCTGGATATTTATGATTTATCCCTACAAATCTCAATAACTGCACATGAGAATTCATGCATATGCTAACAATTTACAGCCTCACAGTGGCAGGGTGGTACAGCATTTGAAAGCACACATTTAGGAGTCTCCTGAATCATGAGATATATGGACTGAAGTCAATTCAGCCTATGGGGCACTGATAAATCCTTGATATAAACACATGCATGGTACAGAAAAGTTATTTTCATCCCAGTTGCCACCCATGTTCTCTTCTATAACTCATAGTCAAATTATATTGTTTTAGTCTTTTTGTTATGTTGGAATTATTTTAACTTGTGACTAGTGTTATCATACAGGTTCACCACTTAGACTGACATATTTATACCCATATACTTATATATTTCCCTCTTAAATATTTCTTATCAGACAATTGTTTCAGAAAATATATATTATTTTGTCCATATAATTTCCCACTTCTATGTTGCTGTTTATCTAAACAACTACTTCTAAACAATTAGAGTTTAACAAAGCTTCATTTTGCAGGCAAGGAAACACTGTGAACAAAACTGTGAGCAAGTCTTCACAGAACAGATTACATTCTTGGGACACACAATGGAAGATTAGGGACTGTGCCTCAATGTTTTCTGTAGAGCAACTTTCACTTCCTGGTTTCTCAAACTGTAGATGAGAGGATTTAACATGGGGATCACCATTGTATAAAACACGGAGACCATCTGATTCCCTGCCCGGGATCCACGTCTAGAGGGCTGCAAGTATGTGTACATAGTTGTTCCATAGTACAGGCCAACAGCAGTCAAGTGGGAAGCACAGGTGGAGAAGGCTTTCTGTTTTCCAGCAGCTGAGGGAATTCCCAGGATAGTAATGAGGATAGACATGTAGGAGACAAGGATCACCACAATGGAGGTGACCAAGGTGAATCCTCCACAGCCAACAACCAAGGTCTGGGTGACCCAGGGATCTGAGAAAGCCAATGCCAACAGTGGGGGAATGTCACAGACGAAGTGAGAGAGGACACGTGGTTGACAGAATGATAGCTGTGTGATGGAAGTTGTCACAGCGACCATGTTAACTAACCCACCAAGGTAGCATCCTGCTACCAAGAAGAGACAACGGACTCTTGACATGGTAATGTGGTAGAGCAGTGGGTGGCAGATGGCAGTATAGCAATCATAGGCCATGGAAGCCAAAACATTGCACTCAGCAGAGGCAAAGATTATGAACAGGCCCATTTGAGTCACACATTCAAGGAAAGAAACATCTTGCAGCTTAGATAACAAATTTGCTAAAGTCTTTGGGATGGTGATGGAAGAGAAACAGACATCAAGGAAGGACAAATTAGAGAGGAAAAAATACATGGGGATCTGGAGGTGAGGGCTGACTCTGAGCAGGACCACCAGGCCTAGGTTCCCCAACACAGTGATGATATAAATAATAAGAAAGACTCCAAATAGCAGGACTTCAAGCTGAGGGTTATCTGTCATGCTGAGAAGGATGAAGTCAGTCACTATAGATTAATTCTCCATTGGCACAAGCTGAGAATTATTCTTGATTAGTTGAAAACTCTTTAGACATGCTTTAAGGAAGGAAATAAGAGAAAACTGAAATATCTGGATAAAATGGTCCCATGCAAAACACATAAATCCACGGCACTCTCTAACCCTTCCCCTCATCTATGTTCTCAGGCTAAACACCTTCCCAAATAGTATAAACATTTCCCAGGTATAACATCGAAGATGGAAAGGCTGAAGAAAAAGGGGAAGGAAAAAGGAGGTAAATAAAATTCAGAAAGTAAAAAAAATACAGATAGGGAAAAAATAAGGGCCTAGGATGCAAAAGGCGCTGGCTAATATTAGTTGAAGCAATGAATAAGTGAGGGAGAAAGAAAATGAGTGTCATCAAGAGATGGTCTTTACTGATTCAGGACTACAAACTCTCAGAAAAAAATTGTGTTATAGAATTATATCTCACCCTCCCTTTTCCGAATCATGCCCAAGAAACTATTGAAAATGAGGTAAAAATATGTCAACTGATTTCATTTTCACATACAGCCACCCCCTTTAGTATTTGTGACATTATTTCTGAAACAGCAGAAGTCACCAATACTCACTATTCTGCTTAATCAGTAGAGGGTTATCTGAGACCATTGATCATCTCTTCATTGGTAGATTGTTGCAGAAATCAAAATGCCCCTAAATGATTATAAGAAACTGGGCTCAAGTTTGAAGGTATCATGTGGGTCCTGTGAAAGAGCAACCAAAGCATGATCAAATCCCTTAGTAATCATGTGGCTCCTGGATGGTCATCCCCTGATTGATTCCTTTAATCATACTTGGGGCAAAGGGAATGCAGTTGCAAAATTAACTGTAGGCCAGGTGTATGGGGTCAGGCCTGCAATCCCAGCACGTTGGGAGGCAGAGGCCAGAAGTTCTAGAGCAGCCTGGGCAACATAATAAGACCCCATCTCTACAAAAAATAAAAAAAATTATGTGTGCCTGTGTAGTCCCACTTGAGAGGCTTAGGTGGGAGGATCACTTAAGCCCAGGAGTTTGAGGTTGCAGTAAGCTATGATCATGCCACTGCACTCCAGCCTGGGTGACTGGCTTGCACAATGGTTGGAGTCAAGCGGCACTGAGGCTAAGTACATGGGTTGTGTCCCTTTCTCCTATAATCATAGTCTATCTCTGATGCTGGCTTGCTACCTCACACAAATGCCAGCACCTTTCCCTGGGCGAAGCACCAAACAAGAGAAAGGATGAGTCCATCTTCATTTATAGAATCTAAACTAACTCAGAGCCCATATGGCTCACTGGACAGCCATCAGTAAGCGATGTCTAGAAGGGATTTCTGTATTTGGCTAGAGGGTAGACAAGAGACTTCTGAGGGCTCTCAAACATTAATTAAAAAGAAAATCATGTCTGTTTCAATTCACCGGAAAACACAGGTTCTTTACTTGGTAGTAGTCAGAATCTCTAATTCTGGAGTTATACGGACCTATTTAATCCTGGCTCAGGAGATCACTTGTTCTGCAAGCTAGGACTTAATCTATCTAAGCTTTAGTTTACTAATCTGTAAAAGAGAGGCACTAGTAGGAACTGTGTCATGGGGCAATTGTAAAGATTAAATGAAATATTGCAAGTAAAGTACTCAGTACATATTAGGTGCTCACTGAATTCTAGTTTCTCCATTGCTTCACAACCACCCCCATTTACTACCTTTATCTCCCTCTCTATTTTTCCATTTACTACCTGTTTTCCCTCCCTCTCTATTTTACTGAATGGAAGCAGAGGTATGGCTATTACATTATTATCATCTTAGACTGACAGAAGTGAGCTTAGAGAGACTAACTAAAATGGAATCTCCATGCTGCACTCCTTAACTATTACTCACAGAATAGTCCACACACACACACACACACACACACACACACACACACACACACACACAGCCTTTGGCCAGAGCAGATGAAAGAAATGTCTTTCACTTGCAGTGGTGATTCACTCCTTTTTGTTCTACACAAACTGTCAGAGTTAACTCCTGCCGCTGCGGCTGCTGCCGCATAACACAGCAACCTGCCCAGGGGAACATTCAGCAACTCGCACCTCCAAATGCAGAAATTGGAGGAGAAAATTCTGGGCTGAATGGAGGTAATAGAAAGAGACAAAGACATGAGTTCTAGTCCTGGCACTCATTTGTATTGTCATTTGGCTACAGAAAAACCCTTTAACCTCTTTGAGCCCTGTATTTCCTTATCTCAAAAAATGGAGGAAAAAAAAAAAAAAACAATATCGGCTATGCCTCTCTTTTAAGGTTGGCATGAGGATCAAATAAGATAATGAATGTAAAAGCGCTCCGTAAACTCTGAAGGGTGATACAATACACATGGAATGGATCCCTATTATTATTCCATCACGGAAGGTGGGAGAGGGAGGAGGAAGATGGCAATATGATCGTGTTTTGTTGCCTGCCTCAGCTCATGCTTACAGAGCTGCACTCTTCACCCTCCCACACACCCCCTACACACACATCATCTGCTCTGCCTTTCCACCGGGAAAATTTCAACCTGGTATAGGGTTTAAAGAAACAGCTCTAGGCTGTTCACGTATCTAGTGTCATAAGAAAGACAGGTTTTTAATGTTAGTTTCATATTCTTGTACCGTTTTTAAAATTTCCCATTTTAGGATGACTCTATTCCTTGACGTTTGCATGCATTGTAGGTATTCAACAAATATTATTTGAATGAGTAAGTGACTCTCTATTAGTTCTTAAAATATGGTGAAACCTTTTCTATTTAAAATAAGATTGAATTGCTTTTTGTTCCCAAAGGAAATAAACATACAAAATTAGAACTTTATGAAGGATATGATTTGATACTCCCATCCACACATGCTGCTGCATTAATTAGTGTCACAATAGCAGCCAGGTTTATTATTATTTTGGCCAAAGTGTCTTGAATATTTACTTGTTGGAAATAATCAGGCACTTCTATTTGTTGAGGAAGTGGCCTTTCATATTTTTTTAAAAGTGCATTCATGTATTTGTCCCTAGAAGCATTTAAATTTACAGTACTGGTTCTTAAAAAAAAATGGTTACCCCTTTTTTCAGTTCTTTAGTTATGTAGTTCACCTTGAATCTTCCAAAATAGCCTAACATTTAGAACCTAAGTAAAGATTCACTTATTTACCTTTTAAATAAAATGTCTTCAGTGTTTAATAAGTGCTAGGCTTCCAAAAGATCATGTATTCCAACCCACCCATTTCCAGGTGAAGAAATGGAAGTCCAGAGAGGTCAAGCAATTTGTCTAAGATCTCACAGTGGATTAGTGGCAGAGCTATTGTTGGAACCCAGATCTCCCAACCTAATTCAGTGACCTTTTCATAACGCTATCTTGCTTTCTTCTTAACTTGTTTTCTGAAGTTATTCTGGAGGAGACTTTCACCTTCAGTACATTTATTCTTCCAATAACAGATGAAAGGTCATTCTCTGTCACTATATTTGAGCTATATGATCTTGAGCAAATTGCTTGCTCTTTCTGGGTACTAGTTTCTTCATCAATAAAATGGAGCAGATAGGCTAGGTGGTCTCTGAGGCTCTTTCCAGCTATGAGCTCTAATTTCCCATGGCTCTGTGAGTCATACTGTACACAGATCACTGGTCATTCTCAATATCTGATGGAGAGAACCTGGGAGAGCAAATTTCTGTGGTTCCATGAGTCTATGCTATGCAAACTACTCCACCCTTCTCTGTTCTTTCAGCCCTCACAGTGTCAGAAATGTCATATTGGTTTTTGGTCTCAGTGCAACACACTGAAGACCACTGAGGCAAGAGCATGGGAGGGATGTTTTTTAAATTTCCTAACCACCTTAAGGTAGAAAGAACATGGTCAAATATCTGGTCAAAGCATCCAGATACATCCTAAGAGTATAACTGGGCAAAATGCTCAACCTCCCTGCCATCAATTTCCTTATCTAAAATGAAAATAATATTGTCTAACTTAAATGACAGTTTTGAAGATTAAGTAAGAAAAAATATGTAAAGTGCTTAATGAGTGTTGCTTTCGCTGCTCCTTAAAAGTCCATTTTTGTTGCATGATTCAGCTTATATAAAGTGTCCATAAATAGGCAAATACATAGAAACAGAAAATAGATTAGTGGTTGCCAGGATCTTGAAGAGTGTTGCAGGAATGAATGGTATGAGATTTCTTTTCTGGGTGATGAGGGTGTTCTAAAATTGATTGTGGTGATGGTTTCACAACTCTGAATGTACTAAAAACTATTGAACTGAACACTTTAGATGTGTGAATTATATGATATAAGAATTATATCTCAATAAAGCTGTTACCAAAAAGAAATCATGATAAATACTGGGGAAAAAAAGGTTCATTATAGGTCGGTCATCCTTGGTTACATCTAAATGCTTTTGCTGACGTACAGCAGAGAGTCCTGGTAAACATTGAATAAGATTATCAATTTTAAAGTACTCTGAAAAATTTAACAATGACAAAGGAAATGTATTAAAAGGAAATGATAAAATATAATAGGAGAAATAAAGAAAGACATTGAATAAAATGGAGACTGCAGTCGTGACTGGCAAGGCTAAAAGTATAAGAAAGAAGACACTTTTTAAGTTAATGTATAGATTTAATGCAATATCAATTAAAAATCCTACAGTATATTTTACGGACAATGACCAATTTATAGTGAAATTCATCTGGAGGAATAAGTAGACAAAAATGTCAAAATAAATTAAGTAATGATGATAGCCTCTCAGATTTTAAACTTTATTACAAAACCATACCTATAAAAAGACTGCTTGACATTGGGTTAAAAACAAATATTTGTCAAGAAAATAGCACATTTTGCAGAAAATGGGCGAAACTCTTCTAAAAACTTCTCTGGCAGGCTAGTATACACACTTTTCTAATGATTCCATTAGAGCTCCAAGTAAAGGGAGCACTAACAAATAAATGTTGGGAAAACTGTATTAGTAAGAAGAAAAGCGAATTTGGATATGTACCTCACATCATATGCTTCAGTAAATTCCAGATGGATCAAAAAGTTAAACATAAAATTCTAAGCTGTGAAACTAGAAAAAAAAAACAGTAATAGCATTATTTACCTAGCTAATGTGACCATTGGAAAAAAATGAGGTATTATCAAACCCAGAATGGTGTGTTCAGAACAAGGACTATATGTGTTCAAATATATGACTAAAAATCTTTTGCACATTGTGAAATGAAGATCAAAAAGAAAATAACCGAAAGGGAAAATATATGCAATGAGCAGAACTTTTAAAACACATCAGTCAAAACATATAAAGAAATAATAAAATATAAGATCGATGTGTAAAGCTCACTTGATACATTCTCTTGGTCAAAGACAGTGACTATCACACACAGTAGGGAACACACTGAGTATGTAACCACATGACAAAACACATGAGTTTAGCAAAACACAAATTAAAGCACAAAGTTTTCCTCAATTTGGTAGGTATGTATATAATAAAGACCACTGTTGGGAAACTGGTCCCCATGTAAATTTAGAGTAGGCCATTCTGCTATTAATGGTTTGTGGTGTCAGGCAAATGATGGGTCATGGCCTCTGCTGGTATTGTACATTTCTGGAACATGCTATGACAATGTGTAACTGCTCTTGGAATGTACCTCCAAAGATGTAATCCAAAATAAATATCAGTTTAAAAAAATAAATTAAAAAAACCAAAATAAATGAAAATAAATTATGCAAGAATTTTCATTACATTGCTGTTTAAGTAATTCATCTACTGTATATTATATCTGTGAGTCACCATATTATATGCTTAGAGGATTCAATTATGTGTAAGACCCAGTTCCCTGCCCTCAAGGAACCCGTAATATAATAGGGAAGGCAATTGAATCGCATATATAACATCTTTCATGGAAATTAAGACAAAGAGCTGTAGGAGCAAAGAAGAAAAATTGCTTTCATTCCAGGGGATTGGAGCAGGGTGGGGATAGGGAGAAGAAAGATTTCATGGAGGAGGTAGGTAGCATTAAACATGGGCCTTGAAAGGTGAGTAGAGTTTGATGAAGGATATGAGTAGTTAAAAGAGGAAAGAGCACTCCATGAAAAATTCCAAATACCCAATAACTGGGGGATGGCTAAACACACTTTTGGAAATAATTAACAGGCTAGATGGCTATGTAATCACTAGAAACAACCAAAAGAAATATGTTTGTGAAATAACCTCAAGCCACATAAAATGACTACTGTACCTTAAAAAGGTCAGACAGGCACTCAGAGTACTGGATGTCCACAATGTTTGATTCAGTAAGGCTGCTCAAGTACCACAATTTTAAAAAGTCAACAATGCTATATAAAGGTGAGTGCTAAGTCAAACTTACAAGCATTAGTTCTGATCCTTCTCTGGGATTAAACTCTCAGGGTCAGGAGGGCTGTGAGCATTGGGTTCCTGCAGTGTCTTCAGAAAAGTAAGAGTGGTAAGTTGTTTGTAGTTACTGCAGGCAACTGGATTGTGTGCTTCCCTACTCTCATATCGCCTATGAACACAAGTCAGCTGCTTGAGGTGCTGCTCCCTCACCCCTGACTCCCCCGCCACTGCCTTCAGCCTCTCCCCCTCTCACATCATAGCCCACTAAATCCTCTTCTATTTCAACAAAGCAATCACCACACCTAGTCTCTGAAATCCCTGAGTAATGGGACAGGACTTAGGAGGACTCAGAACATCTGTCTTGTTTTACTAAGTCTACTGACGGGGGAGGGGGGAAGCACCCGGGATTGGGAACCTTGGTTTATGTAAGCTTGGAATTCATCAGCTCTGATTTCTGCCTGCTACATTCTTACCCAAATTTATTGTACGTTCCCTCTGCAGACATAAAATGTAAATGTGAAAGGCAATTTAGAGTTACTCAAAGAAAAACTTGTCTCTCTGCCTGAAGTTTTTCAAGCTATAGGCCCCAGGCAGACACGTCACAATAGATCCGTTTTTATTGCATAGCCAAAATCAGTGTCTCTCAGTGAAAAGGTCCACCCACTGTCTACTCCCCTTCCACTCTTTGTGAGATTTCAACAAAATGTGCAAGGCTACTATACTCACAATTTCTTGTTATTTTTTTCCAAGGAGACCTTCAGCATTTCATCCATCTCCCCGAGTTGTTCCTTCTGGAAAGACCAAGGCACTCAGCTTCTTTCACTTCTCTCCATGTAAATGGCCACTCAAGGGCCAACTCTGTGGTGTCCAACCCAAACAACACATATCATATAAAACAGAATCATTCTCCCCTGAGAGAATCTAAGGCTAATTGAAAAGCTACTATGTAAATAGGCTCTCTTGCCTTAATTATATATTTTGTTTGTGCAAGTGTTTTAAAAAAAACTCTTTCTTCCATCAATTTTTTTTCATCCAAATGCCACTCAACTCTATTACACTTTTATTGTACTAACACCCCTGTGAGATTAGTGAGCCAGTGATGGTGTATGCTTACACATCTGTACTGATGAAGATCCGGCCCTATCTTCAGGCTCCTAAATTAGAAGAAGCAATGGGCAGATTGTCTGAAGACATGGGTCATGGCCTCAGCTATGACACTAACTACCTGTCCTACCTTTGGCTAATAACACTCCCTTTCTTAAGTTTCCTCATCTGTAAAGCAAGAGATTGGAGAGATGATTTGCAGAGTTTTTTTTTTTTTTCCACTTCTAAGATTCAAAGAGTCAAAGTTCAGAGACATGTTTCAGAAGTAGTCTGCTATGCACAAAAGGTAGTATTATAAAGTAGAAAATATATTGGCTTAGTAGCAAAAAAAAAAAAAATGGGCCAGAATCTTGGATTTACCATTAACTGGCAGTGTTACTTTGGCCAAGTTACTCTCTCTAAGCCTCACTTTTCCTCCTTAAAATGGAGATAATAATACCTTGTATGGTTATTATGATGATTAAATAAGAAAACATAGGTAAAGCAAATGGCACATGATAGACTCTCAATAAATGGTAGTTACTGTTAGCTGCTTTATAGGCCAATACACTGTAACTTTCTCTCCATAACATACTTGTACATTACTTATTTATAAAGTCTTTTTCTAGATCTCAAAATAAACACGGATCTTCTTTACTTTCTCAGAGAATAGATTAGAAAGACTGTAATTATAATACTATATTAACAATCTGATTTTACATATAAGGAAACTGAAGTTATATGACTAGTGCAAAGTCATACACTGAGTTAATGGCAGCTGTCCAGAACTCAGGCAGTAGATCCCCAAGGCAGTAGATTTTACCTAACTGATACTTTTTGGAGTAGGCCATTCTGCTATTAATGGTTTGTGGTGTCAGCCAAAAATCATAATAATGTATAATAATAATGATTTTTATTTACTTTTTTGCTTAGTTTATCAAGAAATAGAATAGAATAGAATAAAATAGAATACTGGAAATCTGAGTAACTCAAGCTAAATCACTTTTCTAAATTTTAAGGCAAAATAGCCAAATGAAAATATCTGGGCAGTTGAGGAAGTGGTAGGGCCAATGAATGGCACTATTTGTCTCCCCATATGTACTCTTATCTCCCTCCAAGTTAGTCTGACCATCTGAGTGGAGGGTACCACTGTCTATCTACTCAGAAAGTATGAGTCATCCTTAACACTTTCATATCTCCTTCTTTCTCACATCCTCCCTTACCCAAACATAACCAAGTACTTCTAACCCTTATCTTTGAAATTCTCTTGGTTTTGCTCAATTCTTTCTATCCCCTCCAACAGGACATAATCTTTTCTCACCTGGACTACTACAACAACCTGTTAACTAGTTTCCATTGGGTTGTTCTTACACTCATAAAATCAATTTATTGTGTATAGCTACTTGCTCTTTTTAAATGAAAACCAGAATATGCATTGAAAATTGAAATTTTATGTACTATATTTATGTATCTTGTATTGGACACCTTTTTTATACTTGAGTTGCCAATTATCTCATTTTTATTTGACTAACTTGCTACATAGCTATTTTTATTTTTTCCCACAAATACTATCAGATGTTATGACAAATATGATTTTTCCAAATAATAAAATATGTAAGATCAATTTATTCGACAAATATTTACTGAGTGTCTATTATGTCTTAGACACTAGGGATGCATAGTGAACAAGACAGACAGTGTCCTTATTTGCATAAGCATGCATACTAGTGTACAGAGACAGATAATAAGCAAACATATAAATATATACTATAATGGAAGTGCTATAATAAACATGTTAAATGCCATGGTGAAAAATAAATAAGGGTTTCTAGTTAAAGAGAGTACATCAGGCACTCACCTTTATCTATAAATGACATAAAAGAACTATTTTAGGGGCATAAACCCATGAGGACAAAAAAAACAGGGGAGAGTATGAGACAGCAACATTTTAGCAATAGGAAAGCAAAAGAGCAAATCTTAACTGATTAGCAAACCTAAGAAACCTGCATCCTAAATCAGCATTGAGGAAATGAACAACACTATTTGCACCGGCGAATTCCCCAAAGGCTCAGAAATTATCAGTATCAGGTACCTCTGTAAGCAATGGTAAAAGTGGAGCTAAAAACAGAGGTATTGGTTGAAAGATGATTTATGAACTGATAGGCCTGCAAATCCCCTCCTTCATTCTGCACAGTTGGTAATTCCCCAGCATAATTTCCTCTCACAGAACACTGGAGATTTATTCTCTGATAATTAAAATAGAAAGTGTTTGGACTGGGTGTCTCATACAGAACTGAGTGTGAGATTAAGTGAAAGTCTAGCTACATACTACATCATGAGACCACCACCCCCTCCTCTCTTACTTGACTCCCAGAAACCTACAGCCAAGGCTTATATCCCCCACATGGAAAATTAGAAGATAGTTTTCTGAGAGAACCTGAGCAATCTTATAGAAGATCATCTAAAAATAATTAGAGGTTCACAAAAGGAAGAAATCTAGCCAAATCATTCTATAGTGAGGCTCACCGTAACAAAAACTTTTAATCAGCCTTTTTTGTGTCCTATTCAAATATAACCAAACATCAAAGGATGCCAAGATGTGTGATTTTGAAAAATCCTCTTGTGAAAGGAAGGGATCAAGACAAACAAACAAAAAAAAAAATTAGGAAAATAGTCTGCATGGAGATGAGCACTTAAAAACCATTAAGATTATCAGAATATAAAAGATATTTTGATCATTAAACAAGAACAGTATACTATTAAAAATTAACATTAAATAAAAGAGCTCTAGAATATGTTAAATGATACCAGAAATAAAAATTTCTATAAAAGTAGTGGAAAATTAAGTGGCGGGATTTTTAGAAAAATTAGACCAAAGAAACAAAGAGATAGAAAATAAGAAAGAAAATATTTTTAAAATTATAGGACCAAACCAGGAAGTCCAACATAAGAATTTTAGGTTTTCTTGAGAGAGAACAGAGCAAATGAAGGGGAAGAAATTATCAAAGAGACCATTTGAGGAAAATTGCCAGAAACTGAAGAGATAGTTTCCATATTAAAAGAGGCAATTGAGTTCTTAGCAAAATTGACAAGAGTAGACCCACACTAAGGCACACCATATTGAAATTTAAGAACACTGGATACCAAGAGAAGACTATATCTGGTTGGTGGAAGTTGAGTAGAAAAGCAAAGGTGAGGAAGACCCAGAGATGACCATAGTTGTATGGCAATGTATACCACTACTATGTCCAACCCATCAAATTCTTCCTGCTCTTCTCTCAAAGGAGATCCAGTATCCAAAGACTTCTATCTCCACTATTCCGTCTTAATCCAATTCACTATGATCTTTCTCTTGGATCACTACAATAGCTTATAACTGGGTTTTCTGCCTTCACTCTGACCCCCTATAGCCCATCCTTCAGACAGCAGCCAGAAGCATAGATTGCAAAGTGTAAATCAGACTCTTTCTCTACTATTCTTCGTCCCCTCAATGGCTTTTCATTGCATACAAAATTAAATCCAAACTCTTCATGATAGCCTTCTGGTTCCCCATACTATGGCTCAGGATTACCTTTGACCTCATCATCAGTCTTTCTCACTAGTTTTAGCCTTGCAGATCTTTATGTTCTATGTATGTTCCCAGAGCATTTACAACTTAAGGCTTTTGCACCTGCAATTCTCTTCTTTAAGATCTTTGCACAGCTCTTTCTCATCACTTAGGTCTCAGCTCATTTGTCACTTCCTCAAAAAGTAATTCTCTAATCAGCTTATCTGAAGTAGTCACTGACTGAGCAATTTTCTGTTCTATTTTATTCACAGCAGGTATTACCAGCTAAATTATTTTTTTAAATTCATTTGCCTATATATTTATTGTCTATCTATCTTCCCCCACTAGAATGCAAGCACGATAAAGGCAAAAATGAATTTGCCTTTCTTATTCATGATTGTATCTCAGCATCTAGAACCATTTAGAACAGAGCCTTGCATGTTGTAGGTGTTCAGCAATTACTGGCTTAATTAATTTATTAATAGATTATCCACCAAGAGTACACAGTTCTTAAAGAACATAATAACAGAACAGAGTGCAGAATACACATGGTGATGTAGTGGCTGTATGTTAGGAAATTCAAAATGTACTCTACTGCTGAGGAGAAAAGGATAAACAAGCTCACCATAGTCACTTGCAAAAAGAAGCCAGTAGCTTGGAATTCTGCTATAATGTACTTCATCTTCTTTGTTTCCATGGCTGAACAATAGCAAACATGGAGAAAAGAAAAATTAATGAGGAAGCAATACACAAATGAAGTGAAATGGAATGTGTGTGTGCTAAAGGGGAGTGGTTGATACGGAGGAGGGTAATTACACCCAGTTCCTCACTATGTAGAATACATAACTTGGATTTCCCCTGCAAAAGACACCCTGAAGAAACGGGCTCTCCTGGATCCCCAAGAACATAAACTTAGATTAGTGATAATGGATTTCCTTTCTTTACAGGTATCATGACAGACAGGCCCTGTTTAGGAGGTAGTAACTGTCTTTTTCTGTTTAGTTGGGTTGCCATAACAAAAATAACATAGACCGGGTGGCTTAAACAACAGAAATTTATTTTTCCGCAGCTCTGGAGGCTGGAGATAAAAGATCAGGTTGCTAGCATGGCTGGATTCTGGTGAATCATGGGCTTCCTTTCTGGCTTTCAGATGGTTGCCTTCTCACTGTGTCCTCACTTGATGAGGGGAGAGGAAGGAGAGAAGAAGGCTCTCTCATGCCTCTTCTTTTAAGGGCACTAATCCCATCATGAGAGCCCCACCCTTATGACCTCATCTAAATCTAGTTTCCCAAAGGCATCAATCTCCAAATACTATCACATGAGGGGTTAGGGCTTCAACAAATGAATTTTGAGAGAACACAATTCAGTCCACAGCAGTAATGAAACTGATACAGGAAAGAGACAGGACCATTAGGAGATACAGTTGACTGAATAGAGCCTATAATTACATTTTCTTCTAGATTTGTCTATCTGTGGAGCTCACTGAACCACTCCTACATTCCCAGTTTTCCAACTCCCAGCATTCCCTTCTTCGTCCTACTACCCTTCCAAACCATCAGGTGATAGATATAAATATTGTCATATTTTAAAGTCATCCAAAGGGATCAAGTTCCATAGCCACTAAAGGAATTTCTTTGTGTTTAATAGGCAAGAAATCTAATACTCATCATAGGGAAATAATGTGTTCAAAGGCATACTGAAAATAAGATTTGAAGCCAGACTTGGTACACATAGCTCTTGTCTTTTAATATAAAGCTTTTCTCTCTGAAAATTTGGCTATTGTCCTAATAAACCCAGGCCTCAGGTTGGTTCTGAGGAATTCAACAGAGATTTAAAGGCTGCTAAAATGCTGGGTCACTGTGACCCTCACTCTGTACTTCACTGTTCATTTCTATCTTTCTGGACACTCTATCCAAGTAACTGAAAATCAGAAAGACCCCCTTCTCTATCAACCTCCAAACCTCATTAGGGAAGAAGTATACTGTGTACTTGTTCCCTTGGCACTTCCGGTGGCAAAATGTTATCCTTTCGCAGGCCAATTAAAAGCTTGCAAACAACTCGTTCCCCTGCCAGCTGTCTTTAAGGACAGCGTGCTCCCTACAGCCCACATGACAGTAAATATTACTTAACATAGACCAATAAGTCCATGTCACAATTGAAAATATCAAGATTACTACTGAGGTTGAAACATTGACTAGAGAAGAGCCCCAATGATCTGATTATAAAACAGTTATAAACTCAAGTCCTCCAGAAAGCCTTTTATGATTAAAAAAAACCTCAGCCAAATTAGACTACTCAATTGCTCTACTTTGTGTTCTATTATTTGTACTTTTTAAGTTGCTTTGAAGTCACTATTTGGGGATGCAAAGTTGTCAATGTGCAAGCATGTAATCTCCCCAACTAACTTGCATGTTCCATATAGCTGCTTCTGAGTATGGTCTTGACTACTTGTACTTCGTTCCAAATTTCACCTTCCTTCATCTCTTTTTCACTGACACAATATTCAGAAGTTGTGAGGAAGCATAAAAGCTACTGATTGACAAAATATGGCACCAAATATGGCATACTGAATAGTAAAATTGATGATTCTCTGCAACATTGGAAGCTAAGTAGCTTAACTTTGATGCCCAAATCTCCCTTCTGAACACCCTTCAATTGTTTCCCTATGTCCTGGTGTCTCCATTATGTAGCTGCCAACAAAACCTTGATAAAGGTTTATCAAGGAGATACCTGAGAATGAAAGAACATATGATTCTTCTAGGGACACCTATATGTGTAAACTCTTCTCTAGGGGATGGTAAGGAATAAATCCAATGTCTGGGATTGGATGAAGCAGGGATGCTGTACGTAATCTGGCCTTTGCTTTCCCACTCCTCCCAGTGTTGCCCTTGACTGCTGTTAAATATTTTTGTGGGAGAGAAAGAGAAAGAGGTAAGAAGGGGCATCATTGAATCCCTTGCCCGCCTCTGCCAACTCGGTGAGAGTTGGAGGAGAGAGCCTATGGGCTGCTTTGTTCATTTCATTTCCTCTTCTCTAATCCTGCAGAAGAGCCTCCTTCCCCCATTAATGAAGCAATGAATAGATAGCTTGGTGGCCAACCTCAGAGAGTTTGCCAATGAAGGTATAAACAGAGAATGTCTCCAATGTAGTTGACAAGCTGATAACTGTTTGTAGTGATTTTCACAAACTTTTATTTAACAGATTATTTAAAGCTGTTTTAGCCTTTCTCTCCAAGTTTTCTGTTTCCTCATCATAAACAGGAGTCTACCTCCACCACCACCTCCAGGTGACCCCTCTTAGCTAACACACTCTTCTATAATAAGCCCCTAACCCACACACACAAAATAGGCAAACCGATTAGGCAGAATGTAATTTTATTGTCACGAACTTTCTCTCTAAGCTAGAAATTGGCAAAATTCATGAATTATACATCAAAGCACGTAGGCAAAATCCACTGTGTTAGTTGAAAAGAAATTGTACTATTTCTACTACCCACTGTCTAGTTATATACGATCATGTTTCCACCACAACATGCAAAATGTACCCAATTAGAAAATCACAGAATTGTCAAATGTCAGGGTGGGAGGAGAGTGTAGAGATAATTTAGTCTTACCCCCTGATTTTACAGAGGATTAAACTAACACCTAGAGAGAGGACTTTACAAAGGTCACTCAGGTAGCTGAGAACAGAAGTGCATCTAAAACTAGAGGCATGTTTATGATACTGTGTTAAAACAAGTAAATGTACATATGACCAAGAAGTTAAGAACTTCTAGATGAGGAACTACCAATCTTTTCAAAGCAAAAATGATCCCATTCATCATGTCTGAATATCTCTGCTCTTTTCTGCACTGCTTTGCTGCTTATTGTCAATTCCCAAGACACTTCTCTTCCCCTGCTTCTGAACAGCCCCCACAAATGAGCAATTCCTAAATGCATTTGCTATGACGTATGCAAAGGCAGCCATTCACAGAAAAGGTCAGTGTCAGTGTCCTCTGTTTCCAAATATGTCTCTTTAAAAACATCAGGCATTACAATACTGAATACCAATTGCCTAAAGGCTTACAAATCTCCTGTAAGAAAGTCCAAGGCTGCTGAAGAAATGGCAATTGCAATGAAAGTTGTAATGTGGTTTACCAAACTGGAAAAGGAACACAAAAGAGGCATAAAGATATACCATTTTTCTACTGGCCTGGGGAATTGTGCTGACAGATTTGCAAGAGTCAGACATGACTCCTCATTCTTCTGTCTTTATACTCAGCCATTTCTCTAGTGCTTTAGAAAGTCAGGCAGGTCCCAGACATGCTTTCTGGTCACTTCAAATAGGGAGCCAGGTCTCTAGGGAGTCTCAGAACAGAGAAGTGGAGCAACAAAGGGAAAAAAGCAATTATTTACAGCCATTTTGCTTTGTATTTCTGATGATAGTCCTTTACCGGTACGTATCAGTGTGCTCTGAACTCTGAATTTTCTACAACCAAAAACATGCTTGCTGTTTTCCTTAGATGCTGCCAGACATCATTAATCATATGGTATATACAAAGCCTTTCATATCATAAATACACCTTGCTAGTCTGACCTTCCACTGCTCTTCTGTGGTATAGCCATACTCTATGTTCCTGCACACATCTCGTACTTTGAGGCCTCAAACTTTCTGCCACTGTATCTTTACAGATAATGTTTTGAATTCCAGAATGCCCCCATCTCTCTTTCCATTTCTCAAGACTCAGTTCAAAAGTCACTTTCTCCTTAAAGTCTTCCATTATCTACTGCCACCCCAGATTAATTATTCTATGTCTAATTTATATTATTCTATTAATTAAATCATTCACAAATTATTGAGTATCAACTATTTTCCAGGCATTGTGGTGCTAAGCATTCGGAATACAGTAGAAGAAAGTCATAGTATCTGTCCGCATATAATTTATAGGGTAATAGGAAAGATAAGTATTATAGTAGGAGTAAATATTTCTCATAGGAGATGTATAGGTGACTATGGGATGTCGCTGCAAGGGATCTAGTCTAGTCTTGAGAGTTCAGAGAAGGCATACTTGACGAAGGACCATTTAAACTGAGACCTGATCAGAACAGGAATTAGCCAGATGATGAGGTTATTGTATTTCAGACAGAGAATATTGGCATAGGAAAAAGCAATGAGGCAAGAAGGAACTTGGGGCTTTCAAGGAAACTAGAAGAAGCAAAGAGTAGCACAGCACAAGAATTCAGAAAAAGGCTAGGCATTATAGGCTAAATTAATAATTCTGGACCATAGACAAAGAGGATCAGGAAGTGACTGAAAATATTAGCATGGGGACTATTTGGAAGGAACCAAAGTACATGCAGAGGCATAATAATGGCTTGGAATTGGGTGATAGAGAGAAGTGGATACATTTGAGAAACATTAAAATAGAGAATCCAGGGGACTTAAATACTTGCACCTTAAAAAAGAGAGATGAGAGGTGTCCAATGACAAAAATTGATAGTGCTATAATTTATTGAGATAAGGAAAAATGGAGAAGGATAAAGATTGGTTTCAGGGAGTGGGGTGGGTAGATTTTGAGTTTGGTTTTGAAAATATTGAATTTGAGCTGCTTATGAGATATACAATTGAAGATAACAAATAGTAAGTCAGGTATACGGTTTTGGAGCTCAGAAGAAAGAGCTAAATCAGAGATAAGAAACTGAGAATCATAAGCATAAGGTGGTATTTTTTTGGCTTATTTTAAATTTTAGAATATTATTGGGGTACAAATGTTTAGGTTACATATATTGACTTTGCCCTGCCCAAGTCAGAGCAACAAGTATGCCCATCCCCCAGACAGTGCACACTGCACCCATTAGGTGTGAATACACCCATTCCCTTCTCCCTCCTCCCACCTTCCCGACACCAGACGAATGTTACTACCATATGTGCACATAAGTGTTGAACGATTAGTACCAATTTGATGGTGAGTACATGTGGTGCTTGTTTTTCCATTCTTGGGATACTTCACTTAGTAGAATGGGCTCCAGCTCCATCCAGGATAATACAAGAGGTGCCAGATCACCATTGTTTTTGAGGCCGAGTAGTACTCCATGGTGTACATATACCACATTTTATTAATCCACTTATATATTGATGGGCACTTGGGTTTTTTCCACATCTTTGCTGTTGTGAATTGTGCTGCTATAAACATTCAAGTGAAGATGTCTTTTTAATAGAATATCTTTTTTTCCTTTGGGTAGATGCCCAGTAGTGGGATTGCTGGATCAAATGGTAGTTCCACTTTTAGTTCATTGAGGTATCTCCATATTACTTTCCATAAAAGTTGTCCTAGTTTGCAGTCCCACCAGCAGTGTATGAGTGTTCCTATCTCTCTGTATCCACACCAACATTTGCTGTTTGGGGACTTTTTGAGAAAAGCCATTCTTACTGGAGTTAAGTGATATCTCATTGTGGTTTTGATTTGCATTTCCCTGATGATTAGAGATGTTGAGCATTTTTTCATGTTTCTTGGCAGTGAGTCTGTCTTTGTTTGAAAAGTTTCTGCTCATATCCTTTGGCAACTTTTTAATGGGGTTGCTTGATTTTTTCTTGTTGATTTTCCTGAGTTATATATAGATTCTAATTATCAGCCCTTTATTGGATGTGTAGCATGCAAAAATTTTCTCCCATTCTGTAGGCTGTCTGTTTGCTCTCATGATAGTTTCCTTGGCTGTGTAGAAGCTTTTTAATTTGATCATGCCCCATTTATTTATTTTTGTTGTTGCTGTGATTGCCTTTGGGCTCTTCTTCATAAATTCTTTGCCTAGGCCAATGTCTATAACAGTTTTTCTAACATTTTCTTCTAGAATTCTTATAGTTTCATGCCTTACATTTAAGTCTGTTATCCATCATGAGTTGATTTTTGTGAAGGGTGAGAGGTGCAGATCCTGTTTCAATCTTCTACATGTGGCTATCCAATTTTCCCAGCACCATTTATTGAATAAGGATTCTTTTCCCCAGTGTATGTTTTTGTCTGCTTTGTCAAAAATCAGATGGTTATATGAGGATGGTTTTATATATAGGTTCTCAGTTCTGTTCCATTGGTCTATGTCTCTGTTCTTGTGCCAGTACCATGCTCTTTTGGTTACTATAGCCTTCTAGTATAGCTTGACATCTGGTAAATTGATGCCTCCAAATTTGTTCTTTTTGCTTAAGGTTGCTTTTGCTATACGGGGTCTTCTCTTGTTCCATATGAAGCATAGAATTATTTTTTCTAGATCTGTGAAAAATGATATTGGTATTTTAATAGAGGTCGCACTGAATCTGTATATCACTTTGGGTAGTATAGATATTTTAACAATGTTGATTTTGCTGACCCATAAGTATGGTATGATTTTCATCTGTTTACATCCTCTGCTATTTCCTAAAGAGGTAATTGAAGTCAAGAAAGTGGATAATTTTATTTTAAGGAGAGAGTATAGTGAGCAAGGAAAGCTGTGTGAAATCTCAACAAACATTTAAAGGTTATATGGATGAGCCATGAAAACAGATAGAGAAACAATGTTAAAAGATATCAAGGAAAAACAGAGGAGTAAGGGTTCTCAAAATCTTGCTAGACTAACCAAGAACAGAAGAGAAAAGAGACAAATATACTGAATCAGAAATGAAAATGGTGACATTACAACTGATAGGGCAGAATACTACATAAATCACTATGCTCATAAACTGCAGAATGTAAAGGAAATGGACAAGTTCCTGGAAACACACAACCTCCCAAGACTCAACCGGGAAGATATAGACCTCCTGAACATACCAATAATGAACAATGAGATCAAAACAGCAATAAAAAAAACCTCCCCACAAAAAAGCCCTGGGCCAGATGGATTTACTGTTGAACTCTATCAGACCTACAAAGAATACATGGTACTTACAATACAGAAATCATTCCACAGTATCGAGAAGAAGGGAATCCTCCCCAACTCATTCTACATAGCCAGTATCACCTTGATACCAAAGCCAGGAAAGGACACAACAAAAAAAGAAAACTACAGAAAAATATTCTTTATGAATATAGATGCAAAAATCCTCAATAAAATACTAGCAAATGAAATTCAATAGCACATCAAAAAAATAATCCACCAGGAGCAAGTGGGCTTCATTCCAGGGATGTAGGAATGTTCAACATATGTAAATCAGTAAATGTGATTAACTACATAACAAAAGTAGAAACAAAGATCATATGATCCTCTCAATAGATACAGAAAAAGCATTCAACAAAATCCAGCACCCTTTCATGAAAAAAAACCCTCAACAAACCAGGCATAGAAGGAAAATATCTCAGAATAATAAAAGTCATATATGACAAACCCACAGCCAATATCATGCTGAATGGGGAAAAATTGAAACCATTCTCCCTAAGAACTGAAACAAGACAAGGATGCCCACTGTCACGACTTCTATTCAACATAGTGCTGGAAGTCCTAGCTAGAGCAATCATACAAGAGAAGAATATTAAGGGTATCAAAATCAGGAAAGAAGAAGTGAAACTACCACTCTTGGCCGATGACATGATCTTGTATCTAGAATACCCCATAAAATCCACCAAAAGTCTCCTGGAATTGATAAATACATTCAGCAAAGTCTCAGGATACAAAATTGATGTACATATATCAGTAGCATTTCTATATACTAATAGTTGTCAAGCTGAGAGTCAAATCAAAGACTCAATACCATTCACGATAGCTATGAAGAAAATAAAATACCTGGGAATATACTCAACCAAGGAGATGAAATATCTCTACAAGGAAAACTACAAAACTCTGAGGAAAGAAATCACAGAGGATACAAACAAATGGAAAACCACAGCATGTTCATGGATAGATAAACATTGTTAAAATATACATACTACCCAAAGTGATTTACAAATTCAGTGCAATCTCTATCACGTTATCAAAGTCATAGTTCACAGATCTAGAAAAAATAATTCTATGCTTTGTTTGGAACCAGAAAAGAGCCTGAATAGCCAAAACAATCTTAATCAAAAAGAACGGTCCTGGAGGCATCACGTTACCAGACTTCAAACTATACTACAAGGCTATAGTAACCAAAACAGCGTGGTATTGATACAAAAATAGAGACATAGACCAAAGGAACAGAACAGTGAATCCATACATAAAACAATCTAGCTACAACCAACTGATCTTTGACAAAGTAGACAACAACGTACACTGGGGAAAAGAAGCCCTATTAAGTAGTGCTAAGAAAATTGGATAGCCACATGCAGAAGAATGGAACAGGAGAGCTACCTCTCATCATTCACAAAAATTAATTCAAGATGGATAAAAGACTTAGATCTAAGGGATTAAACTATAAGAATTCTAGAGCAAAATGTAGGTACAACTCTCCCAGATATCAGCCTAGGCAAAGAATTGATTAAAAAGACCCAATGGCAATCATGGCAACAAAAATTAATAAATGGGATTTTATTAAACTAAAAATCTTCTGCACAGCTATGGAAACAATCAACAGAGCAGATAGACAACCTACAGAACGGGAGAAAATAGTCACATGTTACACATCCAGTAAAGGGCTGATAACCAGAATCGATATAGAACTCAGGAAAATCAGCAAGAAAAAATCAAACAACCCTATCAAAAAGTGGGCAAAGGACATGAACAGAAACTTTTCAAAAGTAGATAGACTAATGGCCAACAAACATATGAAAAAATGCTCAACATCTCTAATCATCAGGGAAATGCAAATCAAAACCACAGCGAGATACCACTTATCCCCAGTGAGAATGGCCTTTATCAAAAAGTCCCGAAACAATAAATGTTGGCACAGATGCGGAGAGATAGGAACATTGATACGCTGCTGGTGGGACTGCAAACTAGTACGACCTCTCTGGAAAGCAATGTGGAGATACCTCAAAGAGATACAAGCAGATCTACCATTTGATCCAGCAATCCCATTACTGGGCATCTACCCAAAAGAACAAAAGCCATTCTATAAAAAAGACATCTGCACTTGAATGTTTATAGCAGCACAATTCACAATTGCAAAGATGTGCAAACAACCCAAGCACCCATCAATACATGAGTGGATTAATAAAATGTGGTATATGTATACCATGGAGTAATACTCAGCCTCAAAAACAATGGTGATCTGGCACCTCTTGTATTTTTCTGGATAGAACTGGAACCCATTCTACTAAGTGAAGTATACCAAGAATGCAAAAATAAGCACCACATGTACTCACCATCAGATTGGTTTTAACTGATCAACACCTAAATGCACATATAGGAATAGCATTCATCAGGTGTCGGGCAGATGGGATGGGGGAGGGAGGAAATGGGTATATACACACATAATGAGTGCGATGTGCACCGTCTGGGGGATGGACATGCTTGAAGCTCTGACTCTGGTAGGGCAAGGGCAGTATACATAACTGAAACATTGGTACCCCCATAATATGCTGAAATAAAAAAGGAAAAAAAAAGGATAATGGCTCCAGTTCCACCCATGTTACTGCAAAAGACATGATTTCATTCTTTTTTATGGCTCAATAGTATTCCATTGTGAATATATATCACTTTTCTTTATCTAATCCTCCATTGAGGGACACTTAGGTTGACTGCATATCTTTGCTATTTTAAATAGTGCTACAATAAACATACAAGTGAAGGTATCTTTTTAGTATATTGACTTCTTTCCCTTTGCTGAGTCAGTTTGTTATTGGATTTCGCAGAGATGGAAAAGCCAACTGTTAGGTAAGAAGGAAGGTGAATTTTTTCTTCAAGTGTTTATATTTTAGTTTTCTAACTAGAGTAAAGCTATAATAGTGATATAAGGTTTGCTTTTATTCTTAGTTACATATGGTTTTTTGCATTCCAGGAATTAAGGGAATACCAATATATCTCAGTAGGGAGGACTTGGTCTGTGGAGGATGAAATTAAGAGTGGTTTCTAATTAGGAGCCTTGAGGATTATGTCCTGAGCCCTAGGGTGATTCTTTTTCTAAATTCAGAAGCAGAGACAATGCAACCAACTGAGATTTCAATCCTGTTCCAGCTCTTTATTCTGCCTTTTTCTGCATCAGGAGGAAAGGTTCACATCTGTGGCTGGGAAAATCACTGACTTTTTTTTAAGTGGATGAAGTGGAACTGTTGATTCCTAGAACAGCTTTGGAAATCGCCACAAAACATTTGGTAAGTTCCATAGGAGGGGAAACTCAACCCCAAAACACAAACATTTGCTGCCCACATTCATTGCAAAAGCATTGTGCCAGCTTAGTTACTTGAATATAAATGTTGAAAGACTAAAGATAGATATACACTTGGTTGTAAAAGATGGTACTATCTGGGGTTGGAGGATAGATAAGAACAATCAGTTAAATGGAGTTAGCTGATATGATGCCTTGAAGGTCAAATCAGGAACGTGGGCCGTCAAACTTTGCTAATACAGTCTGCATTAATGAAAAACCCACATTACATGTACGTAATAATATGTCACTTTATTATCTTCAGTACATTCTGCACATATAAAGTGGCTAAGTGTTGCCTTGTAGAGGTCCCACCAGATCTGCTCCTGCCTGATTTATAATTAGCACATTTATTTGTTAGTATGCAAATGAGCAGTGCTTTATTAGTTAGGAAAAATGTATCATTAAATAAATGCAACATTCTTTCTGCAATCTTGCTCCAACTATTCATTAGAGCCTATCTACCTCTTTTTTTTTTTCATAGAGGGCACAAAGTCAAACAGCAAACCAGCAAAGGTATGTGAATTTACACAACGGCCATCTAGTTGTGTTAGACTTGAAAGGCGATATGAAGATATGGCAGGCCTTTGAGTAAGTAACAATGGTGTAAAACAGATCTCATGGCAGCATATAGAACAATTTAGATAAAGTACAAATTACAATAAGACAAAGCTTCCCTTTTGTATGCCCACTTGCTCTAATTTAGACTTACACTGTTATGGCAAAAACACTTTGGATTCAAGATTCGAAGGCTAGCTTCACCACTTTGGACTTAAGATTCAAAGGCTAGCTGTGTGACTTTGGCTGAGCAAGGTCTTTTGTGCCTAGAACATAAATGATTCTCAGCAAATATTAATTCTTGACCCCCTACTTCACATACATGAATATATAAGCAGTACTATACTATAGCAATATACCATAGTGGTTAAGCAAGAGGGCTCTGAAATTAGACTAAGCTCAGAATTCTGACTTCACTACATTGACTATACATTATTTTTGATCAACTTATTCAACCTCTTTAATCCTTCATTTCCTCATCTGTAAAGTCGGTGTCTTAGTAGTCCTACTTAACTCACAAGGTTGCAGTGAATATTTTGTAAGATAACCCGTGTAAAACACTGAGCAGAGTGCCTGCAACATAATATGCCCTCGATAAAGACTGACTCTTAAATGTTAACCCTAAAATGTCTTCACTTTGGCTTATGCTCAATGAACTCCACTATAAATGGTTTTGTTAAGGACACTCAACATTACCTCTATTTTGCTTCATTCGGTGGACATTTTTACATGACTTTTCTGCAGCATTTAATATAAATGACTACTTTTTCCTTGTTGAAATGTAAAAACGGGAAGATTTCAAGAAGATGTGAGAAAGAAGTGAATTACTTAGAGGATAAACTTTTGTATCAGATGCTGGAAGAGGATTGTGGAGTCTCTGTCTCTGGAGCACTAAAAAGTGATCGGCTCAACTATCACATGCGTATTGGATACTCATGTGCCCCAAAGCAGGGGCTGGTTCAGATCCTCTCTGGAGGTTTCTTTTTGCCTTTAGGGCATGTGATTCTTCCAAATTAGTGAGTGATAGCAGCTACTGTTTGCGCAGCAATAGCTAAAGTACAGGCTTGGTCATTTTACATTTGTCTCTGCAATCCCCACAACACCCCTGTAAAGTGGATATTCTCCACATTTTATAGTTGATTAAATAGGCTTAGAAAAGCACAAATAACAAAGTCAAGAAGATAGTGAGTTTTAAATCCAGTATATTCATTTATTCACTCATTCTTGTATAAATCCAATCAATATTTATTGATCACCTACTATGTATCTGGCACTGTCTTTAGCACTGATGTATGGAACTGAACATAGAAGATAAAATCCATGCCCTTATGAAACTTGTATTTTAGTAGGGGGAGAATATGACCCAAGACTTTCTGGTTCCAAGGCCTGATTCTATTCTATAATACAGTAGAATGTACCGATGAGCTTTTGTGTCATGTTACCACTTAACAGTGAAGTTGAATTTTTCCCTTTTTAAACACAGTAGAGACATGCACCAAGAAAACCAAACTCCTGTCTCTGAATTCTTCCTCCTGGGACTTGTGGAGTAATCTAAACAGCTGAGGCTCATTTTCATGTGTTTCTATGCATGTATTTGGTCACTATGGTAGGAAATTTACTGATTATCCTGGCTATTATCAGTGATGCTCACCTCTACAGCCCCATGTACTTCTTCCTTGCTAATATATCCTTCACTGGCAACTGCTTCACAATCACTACAGTGCCCAAAATGTTGGCAGACATTAAAAGCCAGAGTTCAATCATCTCCTTTGCAGGATGCCTTACACAAATGTATTTTTTTATATTCCTAGTGGACCTGGACAATTTCCTCTTGGCAGCCATGGCATACAACTGATACATTGCTGTCTGTCACCCATTATACTATTCTGCATTTCTGAATCCCAAGCACTATGCTCTGTTGGTTGTGACTCCATGGGTTATCTCCAAACTTGTCTAAGTACTGCATCTCAGTCTGTTGAGCCACTTGACTTTCTGTGATCAGAGAGCAATCCCACACTTCTTCTGTGACCCAGAACCCATTTTAAGGCTTGCTGGCACAGACACCCAAATAAACAACTTGATAATCCTATCCACTGGGGTAGCAGTTATCTTCATCCTCTTCTCCTTCATTCTTGTCTTCTATGCCCTCATGGGCAGCACAGTGCTCGGGGTCCCATCAGCCAAGGGGAAGTGGAAAATATTCCCTACATGTGGCTCCCTTCTCTCAGCTATGTCCCTCATCTGTGGATCCATCATTGGAGTCTACTTTCTCCCCTCTTCTGCCTACTCAGCAGAAAGGGATAAAGTGGCTTCTGTCATGTATACAATTGTAAACCCCATGATGAACCCCTTCATCTATAGTGTAAGGAACAAGGACATGAAAGGAGCACCGAGGAGACCACTCAACAGGAAAAGCTTTTTCTAGAGATGGCGAATCCTGCCATAAGAGAAATCTGTATTGACTTCTTAGATTTGGATGAGCACATAGAGGATACAGATTCTCAGGTTGCTGTTTTTTCATGGCAGTTTCCTTCCCATCCTTTTCCTGCCCCCAATCCAGGCCCAAAACTCAAGATTAGACTCATCTCCCCACATTCACACACAAAAAAACCCAACACAAGGCAAAACAAAATGCTCCTTTATTTCACAATCTTTACCACATACATACAGAACTTTCCCTGAATAAACTCATGGTTATATAGTGCTTAATAATTGTTCTCTAATTTTGGTTTATGTCTCCTCCCTCTACTCAAACTTACATGCTAGGTCAAAGATAAGGAAAAAAGAAAGAAGGGAAAGAATGAAGAGAGGGAGGGAGGAAGGAATTTATGGTGATAGCTCAAAATACCTTGTAGATAATACCATGTTATAGTTCTCAACTTCTAAGCAATAACTGGATTTTCACAATAGTGCTTTGAAATAAATATTATAGTGTTCCCATATCGCAAGCAAAAAAATAAATGATGTCCTGGCAAAAGAAAAAAGTAAGGCAAAAACAATCATGTCACTTGTCTTGCTCTGAGCCCTTCCAAAGTTCCCCACTAAAGTTAAAGTTCTTTAGCGTTTAATATCCTCTACCACCTGGATCCACCTATATTAATAGGAGTATGAACCATCACTCACTATCGCCCACATCTTTGGCACATGCTAAATTCTAGGTATACTGAATACTTTGTTATTCCTTGAGCAGTCTATGGATTTTCATGGCTCTTGTTTTGTATATGTTATGTCCTCTCCTTGGAATGTCTGTTCTACTCTTCCTTCCTACAGAGATTTAATAATTTCTTTAAGGCTCCATCATAAGTGTTACATCCTGTGTGAATTCTTCCATAATTCTCATATCTTTCTAGGTAAAATTCCTTTATTCTCTCTTCTGGGCTCCTATAGAACTTCATTTTGTGAAAATATCATTTATTGCAATGAATTATCATTACCAGGATATATGTTGGTATTATGCAAGATGCCCTGAGTTTGTTTGGGGGGTGAGATAAGACTATGTTTTATTAAACTGTATAGCTCTAGCCTAAGTATAATGCCTAGAACAGAGCAGGAACTCAGTAAGACAAATGGATAAAGAAGTCGACACTTTTCAGAATGAAAAAAATAAGTTTCAGTTTATCTTCTGCTGACTTGTTGAGTAATCCTGGGTGAACTAAATAATCTCTATGAGCTTCCCACTAATACAATCCATCACTGATTTATATTAACTTCTGCCTCCTAGCTACCCACATTGGCCATATAGGACACTTTGGGGTTAAAATGTTCTGAGACAGAAGGTGTGAAAGTACCATGTGGGTAGGTGCCTGAAGTCTAAAATAAATCAAGAGAGACAAAGAAAATCAGGTATAAAACATAAACAAGAATAGAAGGGCTTGAGGTACATAAGGATTTTTGTGTGAGTACTGAAGTTAAAACATGATGCCTGGGCCCTTTTATGCCTTATCTGTATAATATCCCAATGTTTGATCATGGAAGAAACACCAGGCTATTCATGTACCTGGTACAGCCAAAATGTATCCCATTGATTTATACTATCCAGATTGAATGCACCCGGCTCTTTGTTTTATGGCACCTTCCAGGGCTGAGTTTGTGGCTTTGTGGTTATACAAGCACCACAGTGGACTAGTCAGTGCTACTCAAAGTAATAGTCTGCAGATCTGTGCTAATCACAAAACTATTTGTTACTGGTCAACTGAGATATTAGGGTGATTAAAGTTTAGAAATTGAGAGTGAGTATTTAGAGACCTATAATCTTTATAAATCTATAAAACTATACCTTCGTCTCCGTGTATTCTTTTATTTCCATTATTTTCCATTTTCTATTATTTTCTTATCCCTTGCAACTCTACCAAAGGGACGTGGTTTTTTGCGGGGAGCTTGGCCGCACTCCCTGCGGAGAGTGAGTATTTAGAAACACAGAAAAATTTCATATCGCCATGAAATTTTTATTTTATTTCACAAAAGTATCAGTCTATTAGAATTTAGAGATTAAAAAAATCATTGATCATTTAACACAGTTAGGGAAGCACTAGATGATTTTTCGTCCTCTTCTGCTTGTTCTTTTTTTCCTCTCCTCCTCCTCTTCCTTCTCTTTCTCTTCCTACTGCTCCACCTTCTCCTCCTCCTCCTTCCTTCCTTCTCCTTTGTCTTCTTTAAGACAAAATCTTAAGCAGGACTCTGCATAATGAATACCTTTTTAGCCAATGCAATCAGGATTTGATATTGGTTAGTTAGTTTTAAAAGTCGATTAATGCAGAGTCATTAAACCTTCTCCATACATATACTCTTAACATTTTAATTTTCAGAATACTCTATTTTGACTTATTCCACGTAAAGATATATTCCTTAGTTAATCTTTGAATGGGCCAAGACACTTTCCTTGAGTGTGGATCAAGTGATCGAGTTCTGTATAATCATTCTTACATACACCTCGCCCATGGTGCATCATCTTTGACTCTCAGTTTCAGTTTCTTAAAAGTGAAGCAAGAACTTAAAGACATTCACAAAGCAAGCCAAGTGTATAATCTTCCTTGTGTAGTTTTCAATTGTGCCTCCAATCGTTTACATTTAATTCAACACAGTATTTTTAGTGACTTGGCTTTCATTGAGTCTTTTCAATGCAAGTAACTTAGTTTTCATAGAAACAACTTCCTTTTGCTTTCATATAGCATTGGTTCATATAATTTTAATTAAACTTAATTTAAGTTTAATTAAAACTTAAGTTTAATTAAAATTATAATTGCAAAAACAAGTTCAAGTAACACAAACAGGCTCTGGGAAAAACATAACTGCTATTTGGTGAAGTAAGACAAAATTGGTGGGCAGGAATAGCCAACTAGTTACAAGTATTCATCAGGGCAGTGGCCATTGGCCAGAAAGTCTTGTATAGGGAATGGATAGTGTCTTTAATCTAGAGAGTTTACATGAAGATCAGTTAAGAGAGAGGTTAGTATATATTAAAAAGATAGAAGCAGAGCTGCTCTGATTAAAGCTAAGACAGGGGACCTGAGGGTTTGCCCCTTCAGTCTACTCCTCACTTTATCTTGAGTCATATATGGAAATGTGGTCTCTAATAGGATGCAATAATTTGTACTAGTGGCTGACTGTAGGTTGCCTATGCCCTAAGAAAGATTTCCTCTCCTCCTTAGCCCCTTCTAAACTAGCCAAGATTCTTGTTGTAGAATAAATATATATAATTTCTCCCCACCTCATAAACACACTCACCAAGTTAATGACAGACAAGCAAAATAAAGGTATACAAGAAAGGAAGTAATAGGGTGGGCCTGTGTCATACCAATAAAATAAAATTTCAGTTCCCAGGTCATACCATAAGGCCAAAAGATGCCAGAGCAGATCGTTTTCAGCCTAAGATGTTGGTTAGTTGACAGAAAATCCTCTCCTGTAGAGCTTGAATTGCAAATGGAACTACCAAAGAGAAGGCCCTGTTTCCATGCTGCTGATTTTGCCATTTTGGAAGAAAAGGTACATTTTGGAATATGTGGCTTCCAGAAGGCAGAGGCTGTGTTTTCTTCATCTCTGAGACCCTAATCTCCCTTTTAATAGAAGCCAAAATTACTTGTGAAATGGATAAATAGAAATTTGCCTATAAGTCCAATATCTTGGGGGAGAATTATGCCTGAGTCTTGGATTTGAGATAAATCAATCGCCTGATCTCCAAATATCTAGAGTTTTAGGAGATCTGATTGTATATTCCATGGCCATAAAAAATTCATTTGTAGATAAAGTCAATAGTGGCCTATAAGGTATGATTTGAGATGCCTCAAAAATGTATAAAAGAAAAACATAAATAACATACTTATGTGATTATGTATGAAGATATGAGGAAGCTCTATGCCTTTATTACATATGTATCTGCTCACAATGCTCTGAACACCAGACAGGGAAGATGGCCCCTGTCTCTAGGAGCTTACAGTTTAATGTAATCTTGATGTAGACCACTCCACGGCCAAAGAAAATAACACATAAATTAAATACATTGAAAAATGAATGATGCTTTTACACTTTGAACCAGCAAACAATGGAATATCTACTGGAAATTATGGTGTAGGAGAGTGTTTTTTAAAGTAAATAAATGGCTATAGAATCAGATAGATCTAGCTTTGAGTCCTAGCTCCTCCAATTCTTAGCTGTATGACCATAGGCAAGTCACTTTATTTAGTCCTCAATTTCTACATGTGAAAAATGAGGTTAATAATAACTATATCAGTGGTGTGTTTCAGGGATCAAATAAAATGTTTGGTTTAAAGTGACTGGCACATAGTGCATGCTTATTAATTGTGAATACCCTCTCTTCCTTCCTTTCATGTTTAGACCCTGAAGGTCCAAAAGCACATTAACTTTATTCCAAGTCATCTGGAAATTTACCTCAAGGAAGATGGGGATATAAATAGTTGTCCAAAAGAAGGAAAGAAGATAACATCAAAAAGAAAATATATGTGGGTCCTGGATTTTTTTTTGTGATTTCTTTGTGTTGGTTACCCATTTTCTCTTGCTTATCATTGGCTTATCTCCAGTGAGAATGTCCTTTATCAAAAAGTCCCAAAACAATAAATGTTGGCGCAGATGCGGAGAGATAGGAACACTCATACACTGCTGGTGGGACTGCAAACTATTACAACCTCTGTGGAAAGTAATACAGAGATACCTCAAAGAGATAGAAGTAGAAATACCATTTGATCTAGCAATCTCATTACTGAGCATCTGCCCAAAAGAACAAAAGTCACTCCATAAAAAAGACATCTGCATTCGAATGTTTATAGCAGCACAATTCACGATTGCAAAGATGTGGAAACAACCCAAGTGCCCATCAATACATGAGTGGATTAATAAAATGTGGCATATGTATACCATGGAGTTCTACTCAGTCACAAAAAACAATGGTGATCTAGCACCTCTTGTACTATCCTGGATAGAGCTGGAACCCATTCTACTAAGTGAAGTATCCCAAAAATGGAAAAATAAGCACCACATGTACTCACCATCAAATTGGTTTTAACTGATCAACACTTAGGTGCACATATAGTAATAACATTCATCGGGTGTCAGGCAGATGGGAGGGGGGAGGAGGAAATGAGTATATACACACCTAATGGGTGCAGTGTGCATGATGTGGGGGATGGACACGCTTTAAGCTCTGACTCTGGTGGGGCAAAGGCAACATACATAACCTAACATTTGTACCCCCATAATATGCTGAAATAAAAAAATTAAAAAAATATATGTGGAAAAAACAGAAGAATATGAGAAAAATCAAAAGAAAATTTCTGTTCAAGGTAATATAATTATGTATCAAACACTAAAAATATAAGAAATTCTACCTGTATGCAAAGTAGTATGGAGATACCTCAAAGAAGTAAAAGTAGAGCTACCAGTTGATCCAGCAATCCCACTATTGGGTATTTACCCAAAGGAAATAAAGACATTTTATCAATAAGACACTTGACTTGAATGTTTATAGCAGAACAATTAACCATGACAAAGATGTGGAAACAACTCAAGTTCCCATCAATACATGAGTGGATTAACAAAATGTGGTATATGTATACCATGGAGTATTACTCAGCCATAAAAATATGGTGAATTAATAACTTTTGTAACAACTTGGATGGAACTTCCTTTTAAGTGAAGTATTACAAGAATGGAAGAACAAAAACCATATGTACTCACTACTAAATTGAAACTTATAGATCACCACTCATGTGCACATATGGTAGTAAAATTCAATGGAAATCAAACAAGTGGGAGGAAGAAGAAGGGGGATGGGTAAATTCATACATAACAGGTACAATGTACACTATATGGGTGATGAACACACTTATGACTTTGACTCAAACTATACAAAAGCAATTTATGTAACCAAAACCTTCTGAAAATATAGTAATAGTCCAGATAACTCCATACATGTAGCATGCAACTGTTAATTGGATGCAACAAACCCAAGACATGGTAACAGGATAGAGCAAGGGATATCTGATTGGGATATAAAGTTCCTTGTCCAGGGGGGCTTGAAGATAGATTAAGTAGTCACAAATAGCAAAAATACCAGCATTTTGGATCACACGACAGGAGAAAGAAATGGTCTTCTCTGCCAAAAAATTTACCAGCACCTTGGAGACTGGCAGAGGACAAACAGAAATCTATGAGGGATAAGCTTCAGAGGAAGAAGTACATGGTGATTTGGAAATGGGACTAATGGTGGTAAGAATCAGTAAGCCAGAGTTCATTGCTCAAAGGACTGCATATATTAAGACAAGTACCTGAAAGAGAAACACTTAGATTTGAGGATCATATGTGACTCCAGATAAAACAAATTCTGTCACCAAATTTTGTCAGCCAACTGAAATTCTTTTGTGTATCATATTATCTCAACAGAAGAATGTTCCATTGGAACATTTGCAACAGTTAGAATTTCTGTGCGTGCACACACACACACACACACACACACACACACACACACGAGTAGTCAGTGGAGATATGGAGCTATTAACCTTGGAATATAGAGTATTACTCAATACAAGAATGCAGATCTTTATTTTTAGAAGCCTGGAACACAAACCCTTCTTCAGATCTCATCTAGAAAAACAGTGATAAAGTTGGTATGTGATGTCAATGAGATCATTTCATTGTCCCAATACATTAGCTCCTTAGCTTTTTGCTACTCCCACATAGAACATAGCTTGATATTTTGTATGCAGTAGATGCTCTGAGAAATTTTTATACTCTTTGGCCATGCAATCCAACTTTGAGGAAAATAACCTAAAAAATAATCCAAAAAAAGGAAACAGTGTTTAGAACAAAGGCATTAATTGTGAAAGTCACTACACTTTCTAATTCACTTGTATTTTGTATATGCCAATATGCAGCTACAAGTGCTTGGCTTCTGAAGTTCATTAACTCATTCTATATACATTTACTGAGGACCTTACCTAGGCTATGCAGTGTTTTGTGAAATGATGACACAGACATGAAATAATGCAATTCCTGCCCTGAAGGAGCTCACAGCTTAGAGGTGGAAAGCACTGACTTTCGATACGCAGTGACTGCATATACAGCCCCTGTGTGTGGCTTTGAGACCCATTGGCTCAAAGGCTCCTCAAGATCTCAAAATGACATTCTCATTACTTTGGAAGGGTATCTGCTAATTCAACAAGACCATGGAATCGAAATTCTCAATGTCCTCTAAGATGTTGTCTCACAGTGCTTCTGTGCATAGTGCCCTACTTACTTCTGCTAAAATCTTACACTTTCAAAGATGCATATTTGCTTAAGATTTGGCAGTCTGTCACACCCAAAGAAAGTACTCCTCAAGCACTCAGCAGTCACTTGAATGCTTTTTGTGTAACATGAACAGTGACAGGAACACAAAGCAATGGAGATGACCTGATAATCTAGGACAGAGAAATGGCCTACATTCCTGGAAGGGGAGCACAAAGCTAAGAGGAAGAAAAAAAATATATATGTTCACTTTGCATTTCACAGTGGTCAAAAAAGTCTTTGTTAAAACTATCACAGTAGGTCAATTAATTTAAACATATCTCTGAAAAATGGAGTTTTATGATGGTATTTTAAATGTAGATGATAAAAATGATTGATTTAAAACTTACAGGCCTATCAGAGAAAGCTCACCTTAGACTCTAGTATCGAGAAGAGAAGTTCTCAAACACGGCTTCTCATCCAAATCACATGTGTTAATAGGAGGACACCATGCAAGATCAACTTAGCCAGAATCTCTGCATGTGAGACTTGATCACATAGTTTTTGGTTTGAAGGGTAATCAACTTTACTGAGGCATAATTTTCATCCAAAAATGTACCCAATTTAAGTGAACAGTTCAGTGAGTGGGGACAAATATATACATCTATGTAACTACCATCCCACAATTAAATACAGAACATTTCCATCACCTAAGGAAGTTCTCTCCTGCCCCATCCTAGTCAATCCATCCCATTTTTGGCCCCAGACAACCATTGATTTGTCATCCATCACTACAGATTAGCTTGCCTAGAATTTCATACAAGTGAATTAATTCATACAGTACCTAGAACATATCATTTTTAAAAGATTCTACAAGTAATTCCAATGGACAATGTGGGGAACCACTGATATAAAGGCTGCCTATAAGGGACAGAATTAAAGATGACCAGCATGAGCTGGATATAAGTCAGAAGGTTTAGATTCTAGAAGCATACACTTATTTCAATTATGATTTGAAAAATAACTTTTATAAAATTCCCATGGTTCAAAATTAAGGGCCATGAAAAATTATTGGATGAAGATTGAGATTTATAGTAAATTATATTTTGCAATCCTATTATGTGCTAGTTACTACACAGCTAAGTGAAATACCTGTCTTTCAAATTGATTACCAAATGCAAAATCCCCCCACACACTCTTTAAATTTTGCCTCGAAGTGAAGTCAACCAAATACCAAAGCACATTATTTAGTAGTATCAGACTACGTTGTGAAAGAGGAATGAGGTCTGGGGTTGAAGACGCATTTTAATGCACTCAGCCATGAAAACCATAATAGAACTTACTGGCATGAGCTGAATCAGTAAATATGTACACAAGGCCAATCATTCCTTGTCAGGGAGCAATGGTCTGAACTCTGGCACTATCTCCATGGATATCTTCACCTCTTTGTTCTCAAGATTCTCCATTTGCAAAATAAAAAGATTAAACTACATGCTTTCAAAGGTTGCTTCTGACCTCAACATTCTGGGATTCTGTTTAGTGAATTTCTTGATAAAAATATTGCCTAACATCAGTGCTTAATTTTAGTTTGTAATGTTTGTAAGAACAAGCTAAAAAAAAAATCTCATTGGAAAAGTTTGGAGTTAAGGTTACCCCAGCTAATACGGTGACCACAGCACTTGAGTCAGGAATAAGACCTTAACGTGGGCTCTGTTTTCTTCAAGAAAAATGTGTTTTCTTTGAACATTACATAGTACATTATTTTTAATATTCATTTGGGAATCATGCAGAAAACAAAACAAGATGTCAAACTGTATTTGAAAAAATTATACCATCAAACAATTGCCTTGACTTTACATCTTTTCTTTGTTACCATGCAAGAAAGGAAAGAACAGTTCAAAGTTTTGAATGTATATAGGCAAGAATATTTTTCTGTTTTCTCTCTATTGAAGCAGAGCTTTATGAGCCACTCACAGAGTAGAAATTTAAAATCTAAATCCAGGTTAACTTAATATATATTTTCCTAGAGAGTATTCATAAATTCGATGGGTTATAAAATTTACTTACACAAGAAAGTCCAAGTAATCCACAAAACTGTACCTCTCTATATAGGTAATCATTTCAGAGAAGCATGTTCAGAGTAAAAAGCAGGGCTAATCTAGAGAATTGGGCCAGTTTAGGTATAACCAAAATCCCTTATATGCTTAAGTAGCAATGTAAAAAATACACCCTAATGACAGTGGTATTACAACATATAATTGTACCCGTACTGATGAGAATATCTCACAACTCTATTAAAACAAATGACAATTTTGCGACTGCATCCCAAAAGAATGCTTTGTGGAAAAACAATAAACTAAAGTATGATTCCATTGAAAAGTGTGGGAAATGTAGTCACATATGTATAAATCTAAACTTGTTATGGTGTTAAATATCTGAATGCAGGACATTCCAAAACGCTTCTGAAATAAGACTTCCCAAGTAAAGGAACATCAAAAATAATATAGAAGGTTCATTATAAATGAACCTTCACATGTATGGAATGTGAACCAAAGAGGTTAAAGGCAGCTTCCATTCAAAATAAAGAAGGATAAGACAGTTGTTTTAGTTTAAAGAGCAACCCAACTTTATCTTTTTTTATTTCAGTGTATTATGGGGGTACAAATGTTTAGCTTGACTTGTTTGCAAAACAAATATCATATCCTAGGGAGGAAAATAAGGTCCCTAAGGGAGGAGTCAGAAGAAGGGGCCAAGGCAAGAGGATCCAAGTGCTCAGAGCTGCTCCCAGGGAACATGATGGCTCTGGGTAGGTGGTCTGAGGATTGTTCATTTTCAGCTCAGTATCCATTTACCTCTGACATCGGTCCCTGCTCACTCAGTCTCCAGCTCTCTCCCTAGCAAAACCCTGATCTTGGGAGAAACCCCTAGATCATGCTCACTGCAGTACAAAGACTCATCTAGCTCCACGGGACTCCTGGGGGT
>RJWJ010003697.1:0-83364 GCA_004363605.1 Indri indri | reverse complement strand
TTGAGGTTGCAGTGAGCTACGATGACACCACTGCACTCTAGCCTGGGCAACAGAATGAGATTCTGTCTCAAAAAAAGAAAAAAAAAGAAATGGGAAGCCTCAGAGAACCACCACCAGGACACAGACAACTCCTCACAGTCTGGCAGTGCAGACTTGGGATCGAATCCTGTTTCCCCTACTTCCTAGCTGTGCGACCCTAAGTAGCATCATGGGTTGAACTGCATCCCTCTGCAAATTCATACGTTCAAGTCCTCAACCCCCAGTATCTCAGAATGTGACGTTACTTGGAGATAGGGTCTTTACACAGATAGTCAGGTTACAATGAGGTCATCAGGGTGGACCTAATCCAATACGACTGCTGTCCTTGTAAGTAGGGGAAATTTGGACACAGATATGCATGGAGGGAACATAGTGTGAAGAGACACAGGGAGAAGATAGCCACCTACAAGCCAAGGAGAGAGGCCTAGAACAGATCCTTCCCCCACAGCCCTCAGAAGGATGCTGCCAATGCCTTGATTTTGGACTTCTAGTCTCCAGAACTGTGAGATGATAAATTTCCATTGTTTAAGCCACCTAGCCTGTGGTACTTTGTTATGGTGGCCCTAGCAAACTCATACTGTTTCTCACAGCCTCGGTGCCCACAGAACAGAAGCTGTAAGAGTACTTCCCTCACAGGGTGATGTAAGGCTGAGACGAGATGGTACCTGTAGCACAGACTTAGGCACACAGTGTATACCCAGTAAATAGTGGCTACATTTACTATCTTCATTATTATTCACCAATGGCTACTCATTCCTGTGTACATACATTACTCACATACTCCAGACAATACTGTGTTATATTGATACACGTCCTGAGCACCAGGCACGGGGGCTCTGAGGTTGAACAAACCTCTCTTCTCTTAGGAGACTTGGCAATGAACAAAAATAGCCCTATCCTCATGGGAGGACAGTCCACATACACAGAAATTAGCTGATAGAAGAGCAAATGCCTGCGGTTTCGCCCATGTGTGCACCACGTTACTGCGTGTGTGTACATGGTGTTAATGTGTGCATTGGAGCATCTGGGTGCCCAAGTGTGTACATGTGTATATGTGCATGCGTAAGTGTACACGTGTGCACGTGTATATTAGTGTGTACATGAACGTACGTGGGGGGGATGAGAACATATGGGCTAGTGTGAACCTGCATAAGTGTGGCTGAGTGCGGACAGATGTATGGGCAAGTGTATGTGAGAAGAGTAGGGTCCAAAGCCAACACCTTCTGCTGCCTACAGCCCAAGAAGGAGCTCTGAAAAGTCATCTCAGCTATTTATCTGTCAGCCTCAAGCAGACACCCCTTTCCCCAAGTCAAAATTGAATGCTCCCGTACTGAGGCATCTGCCCCAGGAACCCCCCAGTGCATGCCCAGGTTTTCAGGAAGTCCTTCCTGCATTCTGACCATAATCCCGGAGTGACACTTCGGAAACCAGCAGACCCAAAGATCCTGAACGAACCGGACACTAGCCCTACACTCCAGGCACACATTGGTCTTATGTACTCACCCAACTCCCAATCTGCCTCTCCAAAAGAGGGAGATGGGATCCCACATTCCCAAAGGCCACCCTGTGTGGGTATCCTATTCCTGCATCCCAAATGCCCAACATCGACACTCCCTGTCCCCCCAGTACCTGGGGGCCAGGGGGCTAATTTACCTGGGCCTTTTTCTCACCATCCCAGAACCTGATGCTTGACGAAGACGTAAAGCTGGACATGCATCTAGGAGAGCCAAGCCTTCAAGTACTAACCAAGCCAGTGCCCTAAGGGCATCCCTAACTCCAAGTTGGAGCTGTGAGGGGGCAATACTTAATCCAAAGGCAAAAGAGACCTAAGGCACGAAGGAGTGGGGTAGAGGTGGGGAGTGGAGACCCACAGATGAGACCACCCTCAGGCCACTTCTATCCCACACCCACTATCCCCTACCCAGGACACGGTGGGTGGGCTCCTAAAGGACCAGACTTAGGGAACCAGAGACGGTTGGACTAGACTGTCCTCCTCCGGTCCCAAAACTAGTGTCTGAACTATATACCTGAGTTCCAGTTCTGACTCTAATAGTAATAATAATGACCAAAAAAAAAAAAAAAATGGCTCGCATTTGTCATGCAGTTACTAAGTAGCTGGATTTTCTGCATTTTCCATACACTGTCCCACTAAGCCACATATTGTTTTGGGGTGGTTAGGGACCATCAGTGTTACCCCATTTTACAATTGAGGAAACCAAGGCACAGACAATGTAGGTCATCTGCCCTCCTTAGGCTTGGTCCTCCCAAGTCCAGAGCCCACACTCTCAACCACCTGACTGAGTGACCCTACACAGCCCCTTCCCCTCCCTCGATCTCCCATTCTGTTCAGTGACTTGCTGGACCCCGGGATTTCTGTGGGACTTCCAGCATGCCTCTTAGAGTTCGCGCCAGGGCCTGCCCTGGGGTCTTGATGCAGGTGACAGAACCACTCCAGACTCACTGAATCAGACTTTCCACACGCTGCTGGGGTCCCCCCTCCTCCCCACATCTGCATGACCACAAGGCCAAGTGCTCTGCTGTGCACCAAGGTCTGAGAATTCCTGAGGCGGCTGGATCCCTTGACTAGAAGGAAACCAGGGGAAGGTGGGCAGCACTCTCCCCCCCAAGCCCTCCTGGGAGGGGGGGTGGGGGGGGACTTCAGGACATAAGGCTAGGGATGCTCTGAGGCCTGGCTACCACCCCTTCCTCACCAAATGGGCAATATTAACAAGGAGAAGATCCATGAATTCCAGGGGTGTTCTCAATTATGGGGGTGGGGACAAAGAAGAACTGAGTTCCACCCCCTTCCCCCCAATCATTTCCCTCTGCCATCCTTGAGTCAGGGAGGCACAGGTTCTGAACAGACCCCCCACCCGACTCCACGCCGTGGGGCCAAACTCGAGTGGGGTAGATAGCAGCAACCGGTACAGCTTGGGGGTGTGGGGTGGGCAGTGGCAGGCTGGAGCAGCAGAAAGGTGGGAGCCCCTCGCAGACAAAGGCCGACCCCGGCCAGGCCGGCTGGCCAGCCAGCCCATCCCCACCCCCCTGCGGCAGGCAGCTTGGCAGGGCTGAGCGCCAGCTCCTCGCTCCAGAGTTCCCGCCGAGCGTGCTTAATGCAGCGGCAGTGACATTTCTGCCTTCAGAGGCAAAAACAGGAACCCGGCCATTTTGACGAAGGGCACCCAGAGAGCTGATGGGAGACAAGGAGGGCCAGGGTCTGACTCCTGCACCCGCTGCCCTAACCTCCCACCCCTGCCCAGGCCCCAAGCCAGAGGGTCACAAAACCAGGGTCACCGGACAGAGAAGCTGCTATAGAAGAATCCCCTCCCCCACCACTTTCTTTTATTGGTGGGGAAACTGAGGCCATGGTGCTGACACTAGCCAGATCTGGGAAGGCAAAAAGGGACGGAGAAAAGCCTCAGGGACGATGACTTGAAGAATGTCCGGGTGGGAGCGTCTGAGGGGCCAGAGGGCTGAATCCAGGAGGCCCCAGTAACCCATCCCAAAGGGGTCTGCGCACCTGGCCCCCCCCGCCCCGCCCCTCTCTGGCACGCCCTCGAGAGGGCGCTCTCGGCGCCTCCAATCCTCCGAGCAGCGAGAGGGTTAAGCTTCCTCGCAGTACTTGCCGCAGTAAGTGGAAAGGAAAGAAGTGTCAACTCTGTTCTCACCACAGCGGGGCTGTCGGATGGCACCTCCCCCCGCCCCGCGCACCCCGCCCGGCCTGCTCCCCCGCCCTCCCCTCGGAGCGCGCGCGCATACACCTCCCACCGCTTTGCCCAAATTATTTTCGATCCCCGGAGACTCCGGATGCCAGACGCGCTCGGCGGCGACGGCGGCGGCGGCGGCGGCCGCGCCTGATTCATTGCGCCAAAGCTGCAGATGCGACCTCCCGCCTGCGCCCCGTGCCCCGGCCCGCGCCGGGCTGCGCGCGCGCCTGGAGAGATTTGGGAGGGGGGCAATTTGTAGGCGCTTCCCCCCACATAAGAGGCGGGTCCTGGCCCCCCGGGGCCAGGTCCCCCAGTCTCCAGCTCCCGGGGCTGCGCTAATTAGCTTTCTCGGGGGGCGCCACGCGGCGTGAGGGGCGGCAATTTCCCGGCTGGGCTGCGGGGGAAGCGCTCCCGCCGCCTGGGAAGGTGAAATGGGAAACTCGATTCAAAGAGAGCTTTCCTCCCCCTCCCGCCAAGCGCCGTAGAAAACGGGTTTGAAATTCCTCCTCTTTTTTTTTTTTTTTTTATTTATAGTGCACGGTCTCCATGGCAACCGCGGAGGAGGTCACGGTAGCTGGGCCCCCGCGCGTCACCCCGCGCCTCGCCGGCTGCAGGCGCCCGGATTGCGGCCTCCCAGGCGCCGCAGCCCGCGTGGACTCAGCTCCGAGTTCTCCGCCCCCGCTCCACCCTGCCCGCGGCTCAGGCCCCCGCCATATGACTCTGCCAGGTCCCAACCGGGAATGGCGCACCTGGGCACCAGTGCGCTAGGCTATACCTCTGTCCCCGGGCTCTGACACGAGGGACTGCGCCACGAAACACGTGCCCAACCCCGAGACGGGAACACGTGCGGCAAGACACCGCCGAGGGCTCTCTGTACTTGCGGATGCCCCGGATAATCGACCTATATTGGCGCACAGCTGCGGAGCTCCTGCCAAGACGTGACCACCTTAGGCTAAGAACGCTGGCTCTGGAGTCACAGCCGAGCCCCGCCTCGATAACCTACTAGCTGTGTGACTTCAGCCGAGTCACGACCTCTGTGCGCCTCAGCTTGCTCATCAGCAAAATGGAATTGTTGTGAGGCTTAATTGATACAAAGTACATTTAACGCTTACCACGGAGTTTGGCACGTGGCTCTGAAAATCTGTGGTTGGAGTTATTTTTTTCCCAGCTGGGAAAGCGGAGGCCCTAAAGACTCTGATTAAGGGCTGATTAAGGGCGCGCGCTCAGCCAAAAGGCTGGGAGTTACGGCCTCGGGAGCTCCCCAGCACCTCGGCTTAGGCGCACATGCGGCTGAAGAGGGACGCATGCGAGCTGCTCACCGCCTAGGCCCGCCTGGGGCGCGGCAAACAGGGCTGGAGTCTCCGGAGTACGCCACATCCGCACCCGGAACCCTGGAAACGGGGCCCCCCGCGGTTCCCCCTCCCCCCTCGTCCCAGCACCATTAGCAACAGGCCAGCCTGCCCTCCCTCCCGGGACTGAGGCCGCACCTGACCCACCGGATGGCGGCCCCAGGGCCGAGCTGTGCCCCCCACCGCGCACACTTCCTCCCGGACCCCCAGCGCCCGGTTGAGCGCACAGGGGGAGGGGACTGGGCCGCCCCCGCTCCACCAGCTTCCCACAGCCTGAGCTGCCCGGAGCCGGGGAGGCAGGAAGTCTCAGAGCCGGGGCGTGGAGGCGGGGTGGGGGCAGGAAGTTGGGGGTGACTCTCCCAGAGACCCTAGACTGGGCCCCGGCGTGGGAGCAGGGTAGGCGGGCGCGTAGGGATTAAGGGCGCTCCCCTCCTATGTAGCCTTAGGCCATGTGACCCGGGCTGGAGCGCCCTGCAGGGTGAGGGCGAAGGCCGCTACCTCTGGCGACCCCCAGCAGCTCGCACTGGGAGGGAGGGGCCGCCTTTGTCTACTTTGCGGCAGAGGCAGCCCCCCACAACCCCTCCCCCCGCACCCCGCCGGGCCCTGCACAGCCCGGGTTTTCCATCCGGCCCGGCTCGGCTCGGCAGCTGTCAGGGGACCGAGCTGACCTTCGCGAGCAGGGAGTTTCAATTAGCCGCAGATCAGATAAGCGGGCGGGCCCGTCTCTCCGGGCACCGCGGGGGCGCAGCCCCGCCCCCGCCACGCCGCGCCAAACGCGCTCCAGATGGGAACAAAGATGAGGACGCAGCTCCACCTGCCTCCCCGGGGAGGGGGAAAGAGGAGGCCCCGCCGGGAGGCGCTTCCCACCCGAGGAAGGGGTTGCACGCCCTCCCCGGCCACTCTGGGATCCCGTGCCCGGGCAGGGGTCTGGTCAAAATGACCTTTGGGGCTCTGCTTGCCCCCTGCATTGAGGAGAAGCGCCTGCTGCACTGACCTCATCCCCTGGCGGGCATCGTGCCCTCCCTCTCCCGGAGGGAGGGTTTTGCCATCTCTGATCTCATCCAGAACCCCCTGGGAGGCTGGGAGGAGGCAAAGGCTAATTGGAAAAGGAAACTGAGGCTGGGACTCCGTGATCCAGGTCACACCAACCACGTATTGTTTGAGGCGTTTACTGAGTGCCTACTAAGTGCCAGGTACTATTTAGACTTTGGAGACACCAGAGAACAAATGATCTTGTCGCCGACCGCACAGAACTTCCATTCTAGTTCGGGGAAACAGACCATAATCAAGTAAACGGTTGAACAAGTTCCCTTCAGAGCGTCTGGGGAGCCATGAAGACGGGAAAATAGGTCATGTGAGACTGACTTCAGGGAGGGGACCGTATTAGCTGTTGTAGTTAGGGAAGGCCTCTCTGAGGAGGAGACGTCTGCGCTGAGGCCTAGAAGACCAGGAAGAGCCAGCCGAGCAAAGAAGAGGGGTAGAGCGTGCTGCGTGCCAGGCCGCTGGAAGCAAAGGCTCCAAGGCTGGAAAGCCCGTGCCTCGTTGAAGGTCTGGGAGCATGCCCACAGGCCCGAAGGGAATGTAGATAGGCCAGGGTTTTGCAGGCCTCGTGAGGGGTCAGGGTTCATGAAAATTGCAGTGGGAGCCTTTGGTGGGCTTTAAGCTTAAATTTCTAAAAGATCCCTCTGGCTACTGTATAGGCCAGAGGAAGGCAAAGGTTCAAGCAAGGAGACCGGGGGAGAGGGAGGGGGAAAGGAGGTGGAGGCTTAGTGATACACTTTGGCAGATGACTTGGATGTGGGGGTGAGGTAGAGAACGGAAGCTTGGCGAAAGAGGCAGGATTTGGACCTAGGTTGGCCTTTGGGAGCGTGGAGGAGCTGTTGAGAGGGTCAGGGTAAAGCTATGGAGCAAGAACGGCAGGGTTCAAACACTGGAACAGATCTTCGCTAGCTGAGTGACCTGGAGCAAGCATCTAGATCGATGTCCTCCAACATTTAAAAAGACAAGGAGGGGCTGATAATCGAGATTGTCATTGTAAGGTCTGAATATGATGTAACGTACGAAAGCTGTTCGGCACAGAGCCTGGTGAAGAGTATGTGCTCCATAGGTGTCGGCTCTTATTGTGGACGTTGTTGCTACTCCTCCACCCCCCACCACCCCCACACCTGCCGCTGTAGGAGGGCCATCCTTTCCACCCCACCTCTGACCTTGTTTTCATTCTTGAGGGCAGAGAAGTTCCTCCTCCTCCTCCCATGGGCCACTCTCCCACACCTTTGTTTGGAGGGCAGTTTAAAGGGGTGGGGGGTCTTAGTGAAGAAACCCGTCTGGTCCCCCTTCACTATACCATCTGTGGGAATCCTCTTCTCAGGACCCCAACTCCCTACCCTTGGGCTACCCTAGGAATGGTCTCAGTGGGAGCCTTGCCTCCCAGCTGCCAAAAGAGTGGAGAGCATTCAGTTCTCAGTCAGTGGCTGAGTGGCCCTCCATCCCCAGCCCTGCCCTCGGGCAGATGCCTGGGCTACTCAGTTGTGGTTGGTTGTGGCATTTTGTGTTCCAGGAGCTCAAGCAGGGCAGGAGAGGATGGGGGTTGGGGGTGGGGGGGCTACAGTTACAATTCCCATTTAGGAGCCTTTAGTCAGCGCCGGGCACTTTGCTCTGGCCCATCGGTGTCGCATATACATGTCATCAAGTCCTTCCAGTCACCCCATGGGATTGGTACAATGCCTGTCCTTAATTTATAAGTAAATAAACAGAAGCTTCCAGAAGTGATATCCCTTGCCCAAGATCACACAGCAATTAAGTGGTAGAGCTGGAAATCAAACCCATGTCTGGCTGAAGCCAGAACAAGAGAATTCAGCCATTCTGCTGTCTGGTCTTATATGCCATTAAATGGACAGATGCCTCTGACAGGCCCTTAACCAAAGTCCCGAGGAGGTGGATCTGCCCCTTCTGCCCTTGACTTTCCTGTGTGCCTGAATCTTTGAGGACAGAGGCTTCATCTGAATCCTCAGATGCCAGGAACACAGGTACTGCTTGAATGTGGCATCATCCTCTCAGCGGCAGGGATGATGTCTGCTTTCACCTCCCCTTGGGTTCTGGGCCCCCCTACAGCCCATTTCAGAGCACCTCAGAGCTGTTGACTAGAAAAAGAAAGTTCTACTTTGCATAATATTTGCATCTGCTTTGCATGCTGTTCACATAACATCGAAATGCACCAGAGGCCTGGCCCTGGCACCCTATTCCCCCTCTTGTCCTCCCTGCCCACCTGCTGACCCAGAGCAGGAATGGGGTTCTTAGTACCCATGTAGGCTCTGCCTAAGCTTGTCTACTTCCAGTATTGTGGGGAGGGAGATGGGAGGATTCCTTCCTGCTGTCCCTCCCCTCCGTCCTTTCTGGGAGAAGTGTGGTGGATCAGGGCAGGAGAGCTGGGCAGCAGATGCCAGTGTGCACACACGCGCACACACACAGCAGCGCAGCAGGAAATATCTGGAGTCCGAGTGCCCACCGCCCCACCACGGAGGTTGAGGAGAATGGAAAGGAGGCAGAGGCGCTGCTGCGTCACTGCTGCTGAGGGATGGCGGGGCTGCCCCCAGCGGGACCGCACATCCCAGCCTCTCCCCCTGCAGGGCCAGTCTGCCTCCCCCGAGCTCATACCTGCAGGCCCTTCTAATAGGACTGCTGGGGCTGGAGGGAAGGAGAGGGGAAGGACAGGAAGAAACGGAGAGGACAGTAATGGGACGGTAGCAAGGACTAGAAAGAAAGAGACCGTGGCTCCGTGATCCTGGAGGAAGAGCAGGAGAGTCTGGGCACAGCCTGGCCTCAGCCTGGACCTTTAACCAGGTCAGGGCCTCCTAAGAGACCCTGATATGGAAACGTAGGAGGAGAGAGCTCCCGTGTTCGGCTGCTGAGGTGTGACCCATTGAGTTAACAAAGGCCAATAACCTGTCCTGGTTAGAGCCAGCCATCATTGTACCCAAGCCGTGAGTGGCTTGGGGCCCCATTGGCCATGAGGTACCTACAGTTGAGGACTGTGGTTGGCAGCAGCATCTTGCAGCCCACACATCCCCTTTCCTTACTCCAGGTTGAGACTTTAGGCTCAGAGGCCCCCAGTAGTTGCCTGAGTAAGAACCAGAGATCCAGGAACTTAGAATGCTGGGTTCGGCTGGGGTCCATAGAGGAATGGCAGGCAGCAGGATACTTACTGAGTGACTTTGTGCCAGCCATGTGATGGGGCGCTGAGGGTGACACAGGGTGCTGACAGCCTGGCAGGGATTCTTAGACCCGCAGACAACCATAGCACAAACACTAACCTGGGAGCCCTTCCTGGAGGAGCCAGCACAAGGCACTGGGCTTCAAAGGATGGATAGAGAAAGTGACAAGATGTGTGCCTGCAGGCACAGTGCGCAGGGACTTCTCTAGGGCTTTGGGGACTGCAAGGGGAGAGGAGCAGGAAAAGGCATCAGGGCTGGATTATGCCAGGCCTTGAATACTAAGGCCAGGAGGCAGCTTTGACAGGAGGGAGGGACGGGAAAGGTAGATGCAGACTGGAGGAAGAGGCTTTGAGGTCCCCCTGCTTACCCCACACCCACGCCCTTACCCCCACCCTGGCAGGCAGAGTGCCAGGCTGCAGGAGGTCCCCAGCGCACCATTAGCTCCATCCACCCATCTCCCTACACAGCATGCTGGGTTCTGCCCCAGGACTCAGGAGACGCTCCCTAGGCTGCCCTCGGCTGAGCTCCCAGAGAAATCTTCCAGCCCGGGGTGGGCTCTCCTGTGCCCCGGCCTCTCCTTGTACACTTATCACCAGCCTGTGCTCAGCTGGGCGGCCGTGCTGGAGCCACCACAGTCCTCACACCCCTAGGGTCACAGAGTCCTGGGGTTCATTCCAGTTTCCGTAACTTACAGTCACATAATCGCCTTGCCTCAGTTTCCTCACCCGCCTCGACCTACACGTAATACCAAGTTCCTAAGATTCTTGTGAGAATTAAATTGGATGAAGTACTTAATGGAATGCCTGCATTTAATTTATTTAATCATTCTCTATTTATTGAGTGCCTTCCATGTGTGTGGCATTGTTTTAGGCACTGGGTTTTCAGCAGTAAATCACACAGACAAGACCCCTGGGGTTTCCATTCTAGAGGGGAGCATGAATATGAACCACAAACATATACAAAAATGAAATAGTTTCACATTATGAAGTGTAAATAGGATAATGTAACAAGGTAACTGGAGGTGAGAGAGTGATTTTGGATAAGGTGGTCAGGGACCTTATCTTTGAACTGTCATTTTAGAGGAGACCTGAAGAATGAGGAGGAGCCAACCATGCTAAGAGGTAGAAGGTGCTCCAAGGAGCAGAAATGGCAAGTGCAAAGGCCCTGGGGCAGGAAGAGCTTGCTCTGTGGGGATGCTGGAGTGGCTGGAGCAGGGGGAGCAGGGAGGATAGAGGCATGGGTACTGGGGGTTTTCAAGGACCTTGGGAGAAGTTTGGCTTGAATTTCGAGGGCCGTAGAAAATCATCAGAGTTTTTCAACAGGTATACTTGATTTACACAGTAATTACTCATTAAAGTCTTGCTGTTATCATTATGAATAATAATGTGAAGCCCAGAGAGGAATAGCAATTTGCACAAGGTCACAAAGTCCCATCCCACAGCCACTTCCTCTCTTTCCCCCTCCCCTAAGGAGCCATGCAGATCAGCCCCAAGCTGGCGGGAAGGAGGTGAGGGCGGCTTCCCTTCCCTCATTCCCACTCCTTCCCTCCGGCCATTTCCCGTGCTCCTGGCGCCCGCGTCCCAATTAGCTGGAGAGGCTGACGGCCTCAGCTCCGAATGACGGACACCTCCTGTCACCCCCTGACGGGCGAGGAGATTAACTCAGAGCAGTGCCGGCTTGGCTTGAAGGGACAAGGGACGACGGCAAAGGGAGGAAGGGGGAGGGGATGACCAGACCGCCCTGCCAAGGGCCCCCAGTGCCTTAGAAGGAAGGGGGACTGGAGGGGGCCTTTGCCTCAGAGAGGGGGGCCGGCAGGCTGGGAAAGGCCACCCCCACTCTCCTGATTGGCTGCTCCCAGCTGGGGCCACTTCAGCTTCCACCCTCAGCTCCTCTGAGGGCAGGGACCATGCCTATGGGTGCCTCACAACTGAGCCCTTAGTTCCAGGCACAGGGCGGGTGCCAGGAAATATTTGTGCACTGACTGTGGTAAGTGATTTTGGTGCAGGTTCATCCGATCCTTACAACATCCCCATTTTAAAGAACAGGAAACTCAGACCAGGAGGGACCGGTTCAGACGGGCTGGCATTTGAACGGAGGCTGCCTGATGCTGAGGCCGAGCTTCTGACCACTGTCACTCCTCTCTTTAGGCAGAGACTCCTCAGCTCGTGGCATTTAGGAGTTTATGGCCCACTTTAGGGCCATGAGATACAAGCCCCAGGAAAGGGAACTTAACACCGCAGTTGCAGGCAAAAATGCTGAGGGCCAGGCTGGGCATCGGAAGTTCCAGGTGACTCTCCAGGAGAGTGGAGGCAAGAGAGTGGAAGAGAGTGTTCTGGAGGAGAGGAGGCGGGCCAGGCTTTTAAACGCAGCAAACGCAGCTATGACAGGTCAGGAGAGAGCAAGAGGAAGGCATTTCAGTTCCAGGCAGAGGAGAATGGACAGAGGCTTGAAGGCAGAAATGGGCAAGGCGTACACGTCTGGTCAGACGTTCAGGCTGCAAGTGCCAATAATCCGACATGCACTGGCTTTAGCAAAATTGGAACCTACTAGCTGATTCTGAGGCTCAAACAAGAGTGTCTGGCTTCAAGTACAACGGTATAGGTTTCCCTTTGCTGGCTTCATTCAGGGGTAGCTCTCCTCAAAAGGTGGTGGCCGCAAATTCCCACCCCTACCAGATCAGGTCACGCCCCCCCCCCATATTCCCAATAATTCCAACCAAAGCTTGGAATTCAGCCTGATTGGATTGGTCAGGCCCAAGTCACATATCCATCTCTGAACCAATCACTGTGGTCAGCGACGAGGTGTCTGCTGATTAGCCAGGTCCCTCAGCACCAGGGTAGGTGAGTCCTCCTAAGTCCTAAGGCTGCGGGAGGAGGGGAAAGGTAGTCCCACCAGAGGCAGGGCAGTGCTGGGGGCCTGTCAACACCAGGGTGCTCTAGTCCCAGGGCTGGATTCTGGGCCCTGGATGACCCTTCCTGAGCAGCCTGAAGATGCCACTCTCTTCCTGATTCTAATAGTTCTCTGCTGTGTAGATGACATCTGCCAGCCCAGCTCTCGCTAGGTGAGAGAGGCCTCCAGAAAGCCTCCTGATCTAGAACAGGAGGGGTCTGGAGTATTCCTTTGCCTGGCTTGCTCTAGTGCCTTGCATGTCTCCAGGGGTCTGCATGATCTCTCCGCCCATCCTTCACCCTTAGCTCAGCTGCGCGTTTCCCCTAGAGTTTGTTTCATTATTGGGGTCTTTACTTGCCTTTTACAAAGTCACCGGCTCTGACTAGAGCCCAAGAAGGGCAGTCTTGCAACAGGAAAGACGACGGCCAGGTGCCACCGTATAGCCGGGAATGGATATGGCTGTCAGTCTCATGAAGAAGAGGACAGTCAACATCCCCACCAGTGCCAGGTTAGGGTGAGAGCTGAGCGGGGCTCCCCTGGAGGAAGGGGGAGGGCTGGACTTTCAGCGGTCGTGCTCCAGGGTTTGGAGCATGGGCTTGGAAGTCATTCTGACAGAGATTTGAGTTCTGGGTGGCTGAGTGACCTTGGGCTTGCCCTCTTCAGCTTTGGTTTCCTGGGCCGTAAAATGGCGGTAATGCAAGGAAGGCCTGACCTCAAGGGATAGTGAAGTTCTAATGAGATATTGCACTCCAGGTGCTGGCACCGCTCCTGGCACAGAGACTCTTCCATAAAGGGGTAGCTGTTACTACTAATATTCTAGCTCTGTTCCAGACTGGCCCTTAGCCTGGAGCTCAGGGCAGCCCTTTCTGGACCTCAGTTTCTCCATTTGTACTTCCAGCCCTCTCATTCCCAGAGTGGGTGACTTGGATGAGCTCACTGAGGGGAGGACCCCTCCCACATCGGTCAGTCCATGGGGGGGGGGGGGGGGGTGGGAAGGCGACAGTGCCCAACCAACATTTTCACCAGGCTGGGCGGCAGCGCCAGGCAGGCGGGAGCTGGTCAGGTTTTTAATTGAACGCGATGCAAATGAAATGTAAATACCATGCAAATAAGCTCTTGCCAGGAGGCGCTGGGCTGGGAGCGGAGGGAGCAGGGAGGGGACTGCTGAGCAAGGCTCCTCCCTGGCCCCCCCTTTCCTCTCTCCCGTGGCTGCCCACGCCCACCCCCTGGGCTGCCCACCCAGCTGGGCCATTCCATTTGGGTAACAGCGGGTGGGCGCGCCATCCCCCCCACACAGCCCCCTCCCAGACTCCTGTGGTTCCTGGAGCTGGTGGAGTGCTCAGGGAGGAGGCAGGGTCCCTGCAGATGGGGCCAGGCTGACAGACACGATCACACAGAAAGACCCACACTTAGAGAAGGGACAAACAGATATAGACACGCAAAAGCACACGTTCCCTCTCAAGCCCCCTGCAACACTGAGACCTACTCAGAGACAGCCAGTCACACATAAATATATACAATTGCACATTCAGTCATAAATATATACAGTGGCACAAATAGACCCAGTCACAGGGCACATGCGTGTGTACACACACACACATGCACACACACTCTCACTGCCTGTCCTCCTATGAGGACTGCAGGCTGATGTCCCTATGCTAGCTGCAGGTCAGGGAGGGTGGGAGTTGTTGGGGGCCAGGGGGCAGGACTAGACAACAGGCACCCTGTGTGGTCAGAGCCTGGTGGCCTGAGCAAGGCCAGACAGGTGGTAGGGGGTGGGGGGATCTTCAGGGTGGCCTGGGCCTTTTGCCCACTCCCCACCCCAAGACACAGGACCATACCCCAGGGCCACAGGCACTAGAGATCCCAGGTGTCGGTCTATCCCCCAAGTTCCCTGGGAACTCTGGACCCCATCCTGGTCCCATAGCCCTCACTCCTGAGGTAGCCAGCCATCGGAGTGGCTGGCCCAGGGGACAGGGCCTGGTTGGCTAGGTCAGGAATTCATACCCACCCTGCCAAGGGCTGGGGAGTGGAGTGCAAGGGAGCAGGGGAAGGCTGAGCAGTCTGGACAAACCACCGTTCCACCGGGATCCACAGCTGGGGGTGGTCCCAGCCCCCTCCCTGAGGTGACTCATGTCCTACATTTAACTCTCATTAGTGCCTCTGAGCCAAGCTGGGAGGGACAATGGCCAACCTCCCCCAGCAGACTGGGAGCTCTGGGTGGGCCGCCCTTGCACCTCAGTTTCCCCCCAGGGGCCTGGCCTATGGGCAGAGGCTTCATGGGAGAGCAGTGCTCATTGTCCTCCACCCTGTGGAATGAAGGACTGGGTGTGGCCTCTTCCAGGAACCACCCTCCCCAGGCCCCCACCGGATGCACCACAGCCTCGGAGAGTCCCCCACCCCAACCGGGGCCCAGAGGGCGGGAAGGAGGGGAGGGGCAGACAGCGCAGGATCTGAGGCAGCCCAGGTTGCTAGTGATCCCATGGCCCTCCAACAACCCCTGCTCCTGCACAGGCCTCACGCAGGGCGGGGGCGGATGCATGGGGCCAGAGAAGCAGAGATGTGGCCAAGGACCCATGGCCGTTCTAGGTCTCCGTCCCTCTTATTTTGAGTACAACTCGAGCGAGCACCCTGGTCGCTGGCCCCAGGGAGGCCATGCCAAAGACCCCTGCCCCGCCCTGCCCCAGGAGGGGCCGTTTCCCTGCTCCACCATCCTCCCCCTTCTCTTCTCTGTGGGAAGGAGGCAGCTGGGGCGGGGGTGGCCGCGGGAGCGTCTTGCCCGTGTGATCGTGCCGAGCGGGGAATTCGGGGCCATGTGGGAAAGACATTAGTGCTGGCCGCCCTGCCAGCCAGGAATGCGCCCCCCGCTCTGCAGCCGCCGCCTGCCTGGCCCAGAAACGGTGACTCACCCGCTCCGTGTTCCCACCCCCTCGTCGTGGGCCCTCCACAGCCCACCACGGGCCTGGCCGGGCTTTCCAGCCTCCCACCTTTGCTCCTGCTGGTCCTGCTACCTGCCTTGCCCATCCTCCATTCTCTCTCCTCTGACAACACTGAACCAGATCGCACCTCCCGGAGAGGCTCAGACACCACCCCCATGAGGCCGCTCTATTCTCTGGACTCTCTCTGGTTAGAACTCTCCTTTGGGACTTAGTTCCTGGGGCTGTCTCCCTCACTCCAGAATGATTCACCGCTAGATGCCCACACCCTGGAGCACAGGGCAGGTGCAGAAAAAAGTTTGGGAAGCAGAGCATTGTGTGGGGAGTGCTGTTCCTAGGGTTCCTTCTCTGTGAGCCTGGAATGATAAAACAATGCCACTTGCCGCACGGAGTGTGTAACCTTGGACCCTTAGTCCCTTTGTCTCAACCTTGCAATGAAGAAAGCATTTTATAGGCTGGGATAGCAGTATCCAGCCCACGTGCTAACAGGGACAGCCTGTGCAGAAAGAAGCTGGTGTTTGGAAAGCCTTCAGCTTGGGACCTGCTGCTGAGAGGGACTCCCTCATGATGACAGTGGTGATGACATCACTTGTTAATCATGGCTATTTAATGAGCCCCTACTGTGTGCCAGGCCCCAGGCTGGGTACTTTCTACACATTATCTCATCTAATCTCTGCCTCAGTCCTCAGAGGTAAGTTCTGTTGTTATCCCTCTTTTATAGATAAGGCAACATTGAGGCCTGTCTAGGGGAAGGCGCTGACCCAGGCATCCACAGGAGGTAGAACCTAGGCCCACACTGAGAGCTGTGGTCCCAGTGTACCCATAGCTCTCCAGAGCCCATTACAGAAGCATCCCCTAGGTCTCCCTCTTTCAAAGACCAAACTGGTAGCCAGGCATTGTGGTGGCGCCCGTAGTCCTAGCTAGTTGGGAGGCCGAGGTGGGAAGATCCCTTGAGCCCAGGAGTTGGAGGCTGTAGTGAGCTATGATCACACCACTGCACTCCAGCCTGGGCTACAGAGCAAGACCCTGTCTCTCAAAAAAATTAAAAAAACCAAAAAATACCAAACCGGGCTCCAGTGGGCAGTCCTCTGCAGCCCCAAGCCCCATTGCAACCCTGCAACCAGCCTTCACCCAGGGCCACCTCTCATAACTTTTAATAAGAGGTAATAGCACCAAGCAGCAGGCATCAGCTTTATTTTTAATTATCTAATTTACATTTAATTTTCCCCAACAACGTGATGCAGTTTATTAATGTTTTACCTAAGATCATCCATTCATGGGCTGAAAACAGGTTTACAAAACTAATGGGCATTGCTTTTTTTCTGGAGGTCCCTAGTCAGACCCAGAGACCCAGCAACCACCACAGTTCCTGCACTGGGATAATAAATGAACAAACACCTTCGAATTACTTCAGTGTGTGTCCCTTTTCCGCCAGCCTCCAGAAATAAGCATTACTCTGCCAGATACCTTACGGGACTATCTCATTTAATCCTTGTCCTAACCCTTATAAACTGTTAACTAACCCTTATAAAACTATCTGTTTTACAGATGGAAAAACTGAGACCCAGGAAAATGAAGTGTCTTGCCCAAGGTCACATGGCAACTGAAGGGAAAAGCTGACACTGTATACGCGTGTGACTCAAAGCCCACTTTCTGTGCCGCAGGGGTGGGTAGGCTATCCTCAGAAAATACAGACCTGGTCCTGCAGGTATTGGCTCCAAACTTTGAGACCTTGGGTCTACGGGGAAATGTGCCTCATGGTTCTCAACATGTCAGTGGAATTGAGGGACAGGCCTAGTGGGGAGAAGTGTGGGAACTCAGCAACGCAGGTCCCACAGCAGCGGACCCCCCCAGGCATCCCTAAGGCTGGGGTCTGGTTTTCTAGGCTTCCCAGTGCCCAATGGATATGACTTCCATGATGAATTTTTCTTGGTATGCCCAGAAGGGTCCCCAAAATAGCAGGGGGCCTCTTATCTTTCTCCCATTGGCCCCCCGCCCCCATGAAGCTGGGCCTCCTCTAAAGCAGAGGTGATAAACAAAAATGATTCTGGTTTCCAGGATGGAAGAGAGAATATGAACACAAGTTGAAATCCTGAGCGCAGGGTTGGTGGGAAGAAGACTCAGGCTCAGGGAAAGTGGACAGTGTGATACTCACCTTGACCTTCACTCCAGCGGAGCAGTGTAAACCCTCACGCAGCCTCAGCCAGGACTGGGCAGTCAGGCAGCGTGGGCACCCACTCCAGACCTGGTCAGGCCCAGGTGGCTGAGCAGTATGGATGTTCACGCCATGCCTCAGCCAGGCCTTGGCCAGATGGACAGTGTAGACACTCATCTATTTTTCAATAGATGCCTGGAGGTCCCAGAAGCTAACTTGGCCACTATTGGGCAAGAGAGGGCCACCCTGGAACCCAAAGGCCTGTATTAGCATCCCTTGAGCCACCCGCCCCAGCCTCTGTGTGCTCATCTAGACAAGGGCGATGATGATGACCCAGTGCACACTTCAGGGCGTGGTCCCCACTGCTGCAGTAATTACCTGAGGTGGGCGGCCAGGGCCTTGACCTTCCACTCCATTCCTGAGCCTCTCCTCTTCCATGTAGCTTCCTTACTATGAAAAAAAGGGAAACCAAGGCCCAGGATGCCAAAGAACTACCCCAAGATTACATGGCACGTTGGGGTTGAGGTGGAAATGGAACCCAGATCTGGGTCTGACAGAGAGCTGGGACTTTGGGACCCTCCACGGACCATGGCACTGTGTGGCTAAGCCGCACCTTGGTATCTGGTCCAGGCTGTGTGTGTGTGTGTGTGTGTGTGTGTGTGTGTGTGTGTATGTCTGTCGCCAGGAGTAGGTGGGGAGTGGACAGGGTGTTGGGGGAGCTGCTGCTGCTGCCTCCCTGATATTTTTAGCTTCAAGAATGAGCTGAGCTCAGGGCTCTGAGCTCCCATCAACAGGGAGGGAAATAGGAAGGTCCCCACCACCCCTCCCTACCACCAGCAGCCTGGAACAGGGTTGGGTGGGGGTGGGCCTGGAAAGGAGCTGGGACCCCAGGGACTGGGGACAGTCAGGCCCTGACCGCCTGCACCCCAGCCTACCCCCATCCAGGTCATCCTTCCAATGCCCTCTTCCAAGTTGGCAGGGACAGGTGCCCCCATCTGCCCCCGGCTTCCCGCAGCTTTCCCTGCTAGGAGCTCCGGGCAAGCTCTCGCCTGCACCAGGTCAGAGCTGGAAGGTTCCCATGACAACAGATGACAGCAGCAGAGGCTGCTGGCCACAGGGTCAGGGGTGAGGTGGGTATGGGTGGAAGAGCAGGAAAAGGGAAGGGGCCCAGCACAGGAGTTGGGGAGGGGGTAGGACCCCAAAATTATAGCTCACTGCTGAGCCTTAAACCCCAAGGAAAGGCCTGGAACCATGACTGACTGATGCTGGAGGGTACTCCATTGCACCGATTGGGAAAGCTAGGCTAAGGAAGGGCTATGCCTTTGGTCACGTGATCATGAAGCCAGCCAGGAGTAGAGCTTGGTTAGAAATCCTATGCCACTGCCTCCCAGCCTAGGACTCTGCTGCTCCTAGACTAGGGTCTTGGGGGATAAGGGGTGGACCCAGATGTCCCCTTATGAGTGTTCGAGACACCCAAACTGACAGGTTACTATCTATCAAGCCTAGCCCCCCAAATGTTTTGGTTCCCTTGGAAGGAGATATATTAATATCAGGGATCAGACTCTGGCTGACTCCCAACCCCAGCTCCAGGGGCCTACAATGGAATTGGGAATTTGCCACGCATACCCAGGTTGACTAAAAGTTTCACTCCAGATTTTAGCCCCTCCTAAGGCTGCCCAGGTTCCAAAACCATCATTGGCTTGCACTTTCCTGGATCTTGAGATTGACCCCACAGTCCCTGGGCCCCCTCCGGTGTGGTCTCCTCACTGCCCTGGAAGTACCAGTCTCCAGGCCTCCCAGGTAAGCAGCATGGTCCTGCGAGGCTAGAGAGTTCTCAAAGGCCTTTCACACAGACTGCTCATCCGTCTCACAGTGAACCTGAGAAGGGATGCTACTTGCTGATGAGTAGATGAGGCCCAGAAGGGAAAGCCTCTTGTAGGTCATAAGGACTGTGTCAACTGGGTGCCTGGCTCCAAGCCCCACTTTCTCTTTGCAACCACCAGCCTGTGGCCCTACAGTTGGGACCCTCAAGCTCAGCCCTGAGAGTTCTTTTCCCAGCCCCTCATACACAACAGGCTGACCCACGTCCTCTTCCAACTCATCCACTTATTCAACCTTGCTGAGCACCTGCCGTGTAGGGCAGACAAGCCCTCCCTTCTGGAGCTCTCCCAGCTGGGAGGACCAGCCAGTGAGCAGGTGAGCTCGCCGTCATGATGCCAGCAGGGGGCCCCTGGTTCTCCAGCCCAGACTGACCACAAGGCAGACTCTGACCACAGCTCAGCCTCCTATAGGTCCTGTCTGCCTGGGGAACTTTATTCCCCTGCCTAACCTCAATTCTACTTGCTGCAACCCCTCGAAGACTTTCTAAATGGTTAACTGGCTGAGAAAGGCCAGTACCCAGGTCCCTGACCCCAGTACCTTACCAAGCAGTGACTTCACTCTCTGTCTAGGACCTCCTCTCTCCACCATCTCCACAGGCCCCCCGGCATGGTTACAGGGGCCTGGCTGGGTAGCAGGCCCAGCAGGCCGAGCGCCATCGCACTCCTCTCTGAGCCCCCATATGAACTCTGCATGTCCAGGGATTTTCTGAGCGCGCCCCCGCCCCCGTGCCCAGCTCTGCTTTGGTGAACTGGCAGGCCAGCGGGGCCGCAGAGCCAGCAAGAGGCAGGCAAGCAGGCAACGGCCAGGAACCGGGGGAGGGAAAGAGACCACAGGATGTTTCTTGGTCCTCAGTGTCCCTGAGGGCCACTAGGAAGGGAAGAGAAAATGAGAAAGGAACTCAATCTCAGCTCCCAAAATCCTGCCATGAGTTGGACTGGGGGCTGCGGGGGCTGTGGGAGGCAGGGCAGGCTCCTGACGTGAGGCCCAAGGCCCCTCCTGGGGTGGTGGGTCGGAGCCCTGGGCGCCCTCGTGATGAGACCGGCTGCAGGGCGATTAATCTTGTGAGGCCTGCGTCAGCCCCCCACCCCCCAGCCTCCCATGGCCAACCCTGCCCGCGCTGCCCTGGGAGTTAATCTCCGCTCTGGGGGACTTCTCAGCCACTGTCGCTGCTGCATTAATTCTGAGGCGGAGGGAGGCAGGACGGAGGGGACACAGTTGGGGAGTGGGGGATGGCCTCCTTGGGAGGGTTTTATGACCAGCAGCTGGTGAAGGGGGGTCCTGAAGGATGGGGCCTGGGTCCCCTTCAAGGGCCCAGCACTGGGTGAGATGTGGGGGTGTCCCCATTGTCCTCATGGACCGTCAGAGCCCTCGCACCCCTGGCCTCTACCCTCGGTGTTCCCCGGCGGAGCCCCAAATGCAGTTTGCAGTTTTGACAGCAGATGTCTCTGCTATTATGATTTATCAAAATGCTTAAGGTAAATAATGCACGCGTATTTATAGGAAAGGAGGGGGCGGCAGAAGGGGAGGGACTGAAAGGGGTGAGGGGACTTTGGGGCCTGAGGACTCAGAGCACCCTGCCTCTGTCCTCAGCCCTCTGTACTCAGACCCAGGGGTTGACCCCAGCCTGGCCCTAGAGAAGTGGGCTGGGGTGTCACCAAGCCTGCCCAGCTGCCAGCCCAGGCCTGGCCCCCGGGAGGGCAGGGAGTGAGGCCGCCAGAGACTAGACCTGTCTTGCTGGGCCGCCGCCAGGCCTGGGAGGCGGCCACCTGGGGGAAGTGCCTGAGCCAGCCTCACCCTGGGCCGCGTTTCCATGGCTTCACCGCGTCCCGGCTCCTGAGGGCTCCATGGCCTTATCCAGGCAGCGGCCACTGCCTTGGCTCTCGCCTCGCAGCCGCTGTCCCCAGACCCCACTGCTGCAGAGCCAGAGCTCAGCCGCAGGGGCCCCTCCTGGGTGGGCCTCAGAGCCGGGCAAGGGGCTGAGGGCACCGTGGAAAGACTCACTCTGTGCCCCCAAAATACCCATACGCTGTCATTCCAGGGGAGGGGACAGTGGTCCTAGGCTACCCGCTTATCCCCTATCCTCACTCCCCACAGTGCTCTTTGTTTTCAGACCTTTTTGGGCTTGAAAACGTTTGGTTAAATAACTTTATTAGGTATTCTGATTTGAATAGCAATATATAATATAATGTGTTTACTGAAAAAAGAAAAGTAAAAAGACAAAAAGAAAGTGCAGACAGGTTTAAGGAAGTAAGTAATACTCGACCCTAACCCAACATCTGGGCATGATCACAGGCAGCATGTGGGTGGGGCAGGTGGTTCCTTCCAGCCAGAGCCTAAAGCACAGCCAGGTGTTTCAGGGCTGGCTTCTGAGAGCAGACGAACCTGGCTGTGTGACCTTGCGTATGTGTCTCGACCTCTCTGAGCCTCCACTTTCTCATCTGTCACGTGGAGACCAGTGCCCCCCTCACAGGGCTGTTGGGAGCGTGTCAGTGCGAGGGGCTGGCCCGATGCCTGCACAAGTGATGTGGAGGTCCCAGGGGCTGGGGAAGGAAGCCCTTTGTAGTAAGTTTCCCTCCCTGTGGACAGCACTAATTAGGAATGGAAATTCATGAGGGGAAAAAAATGCCCAGAAAGAGGAGATAATGTATTTATTCAGCCCACAGATGTTTTCTACCCCTTCCATGTGCCAGGTGCCAGTGCCACCCTTACTGAGCTGCAGACCACAGCCCTGAAGCCAGGCCATGTCACCAAGAGTGATCAGTGCTGTGATGAGGGCCACAGGGACACTTGGCCCAGCCTGCAGGGGACAAGAAGGCTCCTGAGGAGACACTGTTTGAAGGGAGAGGAAGGTATCAGTCGGGAGAGAGATGGCAACAGGAAGCAGACCTGCATGTGACAGGGCACTGGGAGGCTGGTGTCGCCAGCCACCTTAGCCCCCAGACCAGGCCCCACCAACCAGCTGCTTTGCACCCAGGCTGGAGCCCTGGAGGCCCCGGCTCACCTCCCCCGGCCACCCCATCTTCACACCCTGCTGCCTGGAATCTGAGGCGGCCCTTGTTCTGCAGCAAGAGGGGAATTTAATGCCGCTGAGAGATGGCAGGTCGACAGGCGGAGAGAGATGAAAGTGTCCGCACTGGCAGCCTGGCCGGCAGCCTCAGGGGACCCTCCTGTACCCCCACCAGCCTCCCCAGCCATTCCCTACTCCATGTGGCAGGAAGAGCCATCAAGGGAATGTGGGCCTCTGGGGACAAGACTCCCTGCAGGACTGCGTGACTCTAGGGGACAGCTGGGCCTCTCTGTGCCATGCCTGCAAGGTGTTTGGGCCAAGATCTGTGTTATTACTATGCTGTTGGCTGCCTGTCCCTCCCCCAACCCTGGCTGTCATCAGCAGTGGCCTGTGGGCCCAGGGCTATGGGTGGGCAGTGGGGACTAGGCAGGCTACGCAGTGACCTCCATCCAGCCAGCCCTGGCTCCTGGGTGGGGGTGGGGGCTGGTGCTGCAATCAGGTCAGACCCAAGCGGTCCTGCCTACAGCCAAGCTGTGTGCGCATCACTACTGCCTTCTTTGTGGCAGCACAGAGACCAGCCAAGCCTGGGAATGGAGGCAGGGGCCCCAAGCCACAGCCTGCCCCCGGGCCAATAGCCCCATGTCCCTGTTGGAGACGCTGTGGGGCCTTGGCGCTGTGGGGTGATCTTGTTGCACTGCAAAGCACCCTCTCAAGCGCCCCACCCCACAATCCCTGGCTTCTTTCTTTCTTTCTTTCTTTCTTTCTTTTTTTTTTTTTTTTTTGAGACAGAGTCTCACTCTGTTGCCCGGACTAGAGTGAGTGCCGTGGCATCAGCCTAGCTCACAGCAACCTCAAACTCCTGGGCTCAAGCAATACTACTGCATCAACCTCCCAAGTAGCTGGGACTACAGGTATGAGCCACCATGCTCGGCTAACTTTTTCTATATATTTTTAGTTGTCCAGCTAATTTCTTTCTATAGTAGAGACGGGGTCTCACTCTTGCTCAGGCTGGTCTCGAACTCCTGAGCTCAAACGATCCACCCGCTTCAGCCTCCCAGAGTGCTAGGATTACAGGCGTGAGCCACCGCGCCCGGCCCCTGCCTTCTTTCTTGGAACACAGAGATGTGAGGGCTTTTGGCCAAGGTCACACACACACACGCACACACACACACACACGTGGCTTTGACACATAGTGACCAAAAAATGAGCAGGGACCCATGTGTCGAGACTCCCAGGCCCCCTCTCCATTCGTTTGGAGGCAGCTGGTCCTTCTCCCAAGGCAGCCAGGAGCCTGGTTCTAATCAGGGACCTGCCATCATCTTGCTCTTGGGCAAGTCACATACTCTCTTTAGCTATCGGTGTAGATAATAATCCCTGTTCTGATGACTTCCTGGAGCCAAAGACATAAACTTACTGGACAAACTGAAACTGTCCTAGACTGAAGACTGAGCCTCCCACTAGCCTTGGGCCAAAGGGGAAGTCCTCATACAGAGTCCAGCTCCTGGCCCACAATCACCTAGGACAGCCACAGGAGCTATCCTGCTTCCTTCTTCCTGCACAACATGACCACAGCAAGCTCACAGCAGAGGATCTAGAGTCCTGAGTCAGGTCCAGGGCATGTGACGGGGCCCCAGTCTGGGTTGGGGGATAAGGGCAGCTAGAGACTAGGTCAGGCCGAGCTTGGCTGCTGTTGGGGGGAAGGGGCGCCTGGCAGGCGCTGGGCAGGCTGGGATGGGGGGAGGCCTTTGGCGGCCTCAGAGAACAAAGAGGCTGGGGTTGCCAGGATATTGGAGCTGAAGCCAGCGGTGATGGGGCTGGGAGAGGGGCCACGGTGGCCGTGGGAACTGCGCCTGCTGCCCCCACACTAGTTCGCTCATCCAGACTGGGCCTCGGGGCCAGGCAAGGGCGTAGGCTGGGGGTAAGAGGGGCTGCCAGCGCCCCCATTCTCTCCCCAGAGTTGCACGGCTGTCAGGGCAGAGGCCCAGGAAACGCTGCAGGCAAAGGCACACGTGGCAATGGCGTCAGCACCAGTGAGAGGCGCACAGGTGCACACCAACACAGTGTCACAACCACACACCCGGGGTTATCTGGGCAGCATCATGGGTCACACCATGGTCACACAGACACATCACACACTCACACACAATCCCTGATGCCAGGTCCAGGGCCATCCCCATGAGGGTCACACAGATACAAGGTCATACACTCATTGAATTACTAAGTGTTGCCACAGGTCACACAATGCCACACGACATCAGTGTTGTATACCCAACGTCACACATTCAGTTGTACAACCCAGTATCACACTGGGTCTGTTATAGGACTGTACAATGTCACAGGGTCACACCTGCAATGTCATAGAACATCCCTAAGTGTGGCCACTGACATCGTACACTAATCTATGGCCACATGAGGTTTCACAGCACAGTCTCCCATGCTGTCACAAACCCATTTTCATAATGTCACACCTGATGTCACACATAGCCACATTGATGCACAAGGTCTCACGTGGTTGTCGGGGCCTTGAAGCATCTCTCTCACCTCTCTCACACACGTGCACGCCCACACACGAGGGTCCATGCACGGGCTACGTGGAGGCTGGACATGTCTTACAGCCCAGTGTGTGCACCTAGCCTCTGTGAACCCCTCTCCCGCCCCCAGAGCTTGCCCTGAATGCCAGATCACACGGGTGGGTGGACAGGGTGCCTGGGGTGAAGGCTCCCAGGTCACCAGGTCAGGCTCTCAACTGTGGCAGAGGGGAGCTGAAGGCACCCGCAGGAGGAGAACTGGGCACACGACCCCAGCGGGGAGCCCGCCCCTGACTGTTCTCTGCTAGATGGGAGAGCAGCAGGGGTGAGCCTGCCACAGACAGAGAGGTGCGAAGTGCAGGGAAATAGAGAGATGGAGAGACAGAGACCCAGAGACACACACGGAGGCTCAGAGATCCAGCAAGATGAAGAGACAAAGACACAGAAGAGTCAGGCACCAACAGAGACCATGAAGACAGAGATGCAGAGACAGCAGGCTGGTGCAGGGTGGGGCCAGGTAGGGGAAGGGCTGGAGGCTGGGCCACTCTATGGAGGGGGTGTGGGGGTGGCTAGGGCTTCAGGAGGACACACAGTGGGGCAGAAGGTGGGGGACACCTTGGTGAGATTTAGGTGAATAATAGTTTTAAAATAGCAACACCAGCTGCCATTAATTGAGAGCTTACTACCAGTCGGGCCCTTCCCTAGTGTGATCTCATTTCATCTGCAGGCAACTTTACTGGGGACACAATTACTGTCCCGTTTCCCAGATGAGGTAATTGAGTCCTCGGCGTGTTTTCAGCCTCACAGCCATCCCCACCCGGCCCCCCAGACGCAGAGGGGCTGGCCTGCCGTTCCCACGAAGCGGAGGACGAAGCTGCAAGAGGCGAAGGGGTTTGAGCTCCGGGTGTGTGTTGGGGGGTGGGCCCAGGAGACGTGGCTGGGCTGCGCGTTGGCACACGAAAAGGTACAGGCGGCTGAGTCACAGCACCCCCCCTCGGGGCTGGCCCCACAGCCGTCCACCCCACACCTGTAGGTGTGCCAATGAGGGCTGGCTGAGGCCATCTGCAGCCTGCGTGCTGCCAGCAGTGGGGCGGGGCGGGCAAGGGCCTCCTGCCTGGGTGCCCCCTGCTGGCCAGGCTCCCCCCCAACTCCCCCGGGGAGAACCTTCCCCCTCAAGGTTCCGGAGGTGCTGCAGTTTGCCCTGTGCTGGGGGCGAGGGTGCCCCCCAGCCGCAGCAGCTCCCCCTACTCCCTGCTGGACGCCCCCCTTCGGCAGAGCCGCCTGGAGAGATCACAGGCAGCCACATGAAAGGGAATTTTTCCCAGGCAGAGATGAAGTTGAAAGCTGCCTCCCACCACCCCCACCCGCCCCCGCTGGGCCAGGCTGGGCTGCTGAGGCCCTGGTGCTGGAAAAGAGCTTGTGACACCCGGGCAGGGGTTGGGGGGGGGCAGCGCTCCCCCCCCCCCCGACATGGCTGCATTCTCCTCCCAGGAACAATGGCAGAGATAGCCCATCTCCCCCACCTCATAGCCCACTTGGCTTCAACAATTGCTCCTTCCCTCACCTACCTGAAGTCAGGCCCCAACATTATCAGGAAGTCCTTCCTCAAGTCTAGCCCCTAGCGCAGCCAGGCTCAGAGCAGCTGGGTGAGAAGAAAGCTCCCCCAGTGGATGGATAGGCCTCTTCCTGCAGGCTCCTCTGTGCCGTAAGGGGAGGACACGCAACTGCCACTCCTTCCTGTTTAGACCGCCGAAGCCCAGACCATGTGGCGTGTGGTGACTTCCCCAGACATCTGGCCCATGAGGTCCCAGACAATCTTGTACTGAAAACCTTCTGGGGTGGGGACAGTCAAAGCCAGGGACACCCCCAGAACTCAGTCTAGTAGCTCTCAGGCCTAAAGAGGAATATGTGTGTATGTGTATGCGGGTGCCTGTGTGTGCGCTGGGCACAGCCAGGCCCCCATGAACCCAAGCTAGAACTGCTCCCTGGGGAATCATATCAGTGGTTGGGGGAGCACTAGATCCCCGCCATGCAGGAAGAAACAGGACCCTGAACAGGAAGTGAGCCCCCCACCCCCACCGTTCCCTACTGCTGGCTGCTTTGCACTGATCAGGCCCCAATGAACTTAGGTGAACAGAGAAGGTGGCCCTAGGTGAGTGAAGATCCCTGGAGGCCCAGGTTCTAGGCATGGGTTACAGCCAGGCAGGTTAGGTGTGCCAGTGCCAGCCACTTCCAGACTCAGAGCATTTCTCCAACCTGCCTGCCAAGCTGGTTGCTCCTGCTCGCCCCCATTCTGGATCCAGAAGGCCTCTCTTCCCAAGGAATCTGCAGTCTAAATGTCCCTGGGCTATCATTCTTCCCCATGAAGGTGATCCCAGACAACCCCTGCCCAGAAACAGCCCCCCAAGCCAACTACCCAAAACCAGAGAGCAAGAAGCCAGTGGCGCTTCGTGACACAAACATGCATTCGTTTTATTCACAAAACAGCCTGGTTTCCTAAAACAATACAAACAGCATGTTCATCAGCAGGAAGCTGGCCATGGGCAGGGCGGCCCAGGCCGCAGGGGGCCCCCTGGGCACCCACCCCCACCGGCAGGGGATCACGCAGAGAAGCCCTTTCTTCTGTAGCCATCAGCAAGGCCAGAAAAAAAGGACTTATTTTCTCTAAGAGAAGTAGCCAGGATTGGAAATATCGATAGAGAGGCTCCCCAGATCTCAATGGATAAACAAACAGAACTTTCATTTTTCCAAAATCATCACTGTTGGGGTGGGGGAATCCCAGCCCGGGGGCTGTGGGTGCAGCGCGGCTGGCCTGGGCCCGGGACGGGGGGCGCTCCCTCCCCCTCTGTGAGCCCCTGGCTGGCAGCTCTGCACGGGTGGATGGACACAGAGGGGCTTCTACACGGCGCCATCAACATTCTCCTTATAATGTGAGTGGATTCTCCAGGCAAACTATGCACTATTTCATGGTCGGAAAGAATCAAAGGAAGTTTAAATGAGGGTGGAGTTAAACTGTGCTAAATTACAGTAGTGCTTATTAGTAACTAGATTCAAAAGGTTACAGAAAATTTACATTCTCTACACAAAAACTGCATCTCCTGCACAGACAACATCGACATCAACACAGGAAGGAAACTGATTGTCCATTCTTTGCCCAGGAAGTCTTGGTACTTTATAGATTCGTCTTTACCTCTTTTTTGTTGTTCTTCCGAAAAAGCAGTTAAAATTTTTTTCTTTTTCTTTTTATACTAGGGACGTGGAGATGTTAAAACGACAACAAAAAATATATATATAAAAACAGGAATGAAATCTGTGAGAGAATATTTTTGGTTCTAAAGACGGGTGCATCCGTTTGTCTTCGCCCGAATCCCTTGCTGGAGACCACACGAGCAGTGACATTGCACGGAGAGGGCAGCTTTGGATTCCGCCGCCGTCACTGAAACCACCGGAAGGCGGCTCCCGTCGGAAGCATCACCTTCTGGCGGGGGCAGGAGACAAAAACAAGGAGAGAGTTCAGTCAGGGTCCGGATGGGCCTGGCGAAAAGACGTCCCGCGGATGGCCTCACGGCGGAGGGACAGGCACGGAGCGAAGCAGCCACTCCGAGGCGCTTCCGCTGTCCCAGCCAGGACAGAGAGGGAGCCTGACCCGCTGGGCCGCTGCAGGGCCCAAAGTACCCTGAGGCCTCCTGAGCCACTGTGCCCAGGGACCTCCTTCCAGATAGGAAGACCCCTTCCGTGGCCCAAATGCAACAAGAGCCAGGGGTTGCGACGCATCTGGGGGCAGTGTGCATGCTTGTCAAAGGGGCGCACGCGCGTGCACGCTGGACGTCTGGGCGTGTGCCTCGCGCCCCGCTAGACTATGTAGCGCATGGAACTGTGCGGGAGGGGAGGTATTTGGTGTGTTTATCGAGTGGCTGAGTCTGTAAGGGTGTGTGTGCTGGGCAGGTACGTGTGTGTGCCTACACTGGACCAAAGAGGGTGCCTGTGTGTGAACACAGGAAAGCAGAAATATGAGGGCTGGGGCTGGGGTGCAGGGAGGACGGTCAGGAGGCCATGGCTGGGATGCCATTGTTGTTTTCCAACCATTTGGGGCATTTGCATCAAGCCCACTTGTAGAGGGGCGGGGACAGGGGCAGAGACAGCAGGCTGAAAAGATGCTTTTGTACCCAGGCCTGGCATTCCAGCTAGGTTGCTGCATCTGGGGGCACGGGGACAGGCCCTGCCACAGGGGTGGAGAGAAAGCAGGATGGGAACCCCTCTGCCTTCTCTAAGCCAGTCCCGCGGTGGACAGCCCCTTGCCTATACTCCAGGGTCATGGCTGCCCCCCAACCCCAGCCTAAAAGAATCTGCCACCTAGGTACCCAGACCAAGGATTCTTCCAGGTGCCAGAGCAGGGCAACCAGCACTAGAACAGCTCTATCCTTCAGTGGTCTTGGGGGTAAGACTGGGCCCTAGAGGGGCAAATGAAGGGCCTACCCTCTAGGCCACAGAGTCCATGGGACAGAACCCCTCAAATGGGGCAGAGAGAGTCCCAGAATCTTAGGTCATGGACTGGATGCTTTGGACATGTCAGAACATTAGAAACTTGGGACGTGTATGGGAATCTCAATATGTGACCCAGAACCCCAGGAGGGATGAGAATCCCAGGGCCTGGCTGGGAATGCTGGGCCTGGAATTGTATGCTTGCCTTGCGAATTACAGCCTCCTGGGCTCTCAGGATGTGGCTCTGACTTTGGGGGCAGTGAAGTGGTGTCTTGCAGCCAGATCCCAGATCCCAAGGAGTGGCTGGGCATCCCTCAGACATTTGCCCAGGTAGGAACGGTGGGGGTGGGGGGGTGGGGGTGGGTCCGGACTTCCAGACAGATGCAAGAGCCCACACACCTCCCTCTATGGCGCCGTTACCTCCAGAGCAGCAGAAGGCTTCTTTTTGAGTTCCTCACATTTTCTGAATTTGCAAATCTGATGGCCAGTCTTTCGGTTCCTACAACTGCTGCACTGCTCGCAGTTGATGCGCCGCCGGCAGGGCGCACACATGCCGCAGCGTTTCCGCTTCTTCTTGCCCGAGCTGATGGCGGAGGCCAGCTCTCCCTGCATGGGGTACTCGGCCAGGCCGGCCATGTGCAGCGCGCTCTCGGCCAGGAACACGCCCGCTGGGGTCATAATGAAGAGGCCTGGGTTGATGGGGAAAGCGCCCAGGTAGGGGAAGTCGGACTGGCCATTGAGGGCTTCGGCCCCTGCCACGGCCTCCATGTCAGGCAGGCCAGCGCCTGCCTCGCTCATCAGCGGCAGGTGCTCCTGTACCACGCGCTTCAGCATCTCTGTGGACTGCGCAAACTGCTGCAGCGTCAGATGTCCCTCGGCTGCCAGCTCCGTGGCCCGCTCTGCCTTGCTCAACAGGCTGGCCACAGCACCACTTTTGTGCTTTGAGGTAGGGTTGCTTTTGTCCACTGCCATGGCCGCTGCCAGGTCGTGCCCATTGGCCAACAGGGAGGCAGCTGCAGCCGCAGCAGCCTTATCAGCAGACTCCCCGCCCATCATGCTGCCACCGCCACTGCCACCACTGCTACCGAAGGAAGAGTAGTGGGAGAGCGGGCGGGAACGGCGCAGGCTCTTGTTGAGGGGTTCACTGATGATACCGCTCTTGTTCCGACGCTCGGGGGGTGGTGCGTCGTCTGCCACTGAGGCTGGTGCAGCAGCAGCCACTGCTGCACTCTTGTCTGCCGCTCCCACTTTTGGGCCGCTGCCACCACTGCCATTGGTGTTGCTGCTGCTGCCGCTGCTGCCGCCACTGGTGTCCTGGGAGCCACTGCCGAGGCTCGACATGGTGGGGCCGAGGCCCGGATCCCACTGCTGGGGGCCTTGCCAACTGCCGGGGGGCCACAGACGAGCACCTGGCTCTGCTGCCCGCGACAGAGATGCCTCGCGAGCCTCGCTGCTCAGGGCAGGCACATGGTCAGGTGTCCACGTGGAAGTGTCTTCACTCTGTCAGGACAGGAGACAAGGTTAGGGCGGCAGCGAACACCTCCTCCAACATCGAACACCTCCTCCAACATCGAACACCACCACGGTCAACCATATCGTTGCCATAACCACCACAAGGTTGACCAGACTTTTACTAAGTGCCAGACCTAGCCTGGCGGGGAGTCTTTTACTTACACCATCTCCGCTAAGACTCACAAGAACCCTGTGAAGTAGTGGCTGGTAATTCTCTACTTGATTTGATAGATGATGAAACAAGGGTTAGGAGAATGGCCATGGACACACAGGCACTGAGTGGCATGGCGGATGCTCAGCCCTGGTCAGGTCCAGGTAGATCAGACAGAGGCAGGCAGTGCTGCGGTGGGGGGAACAGAGAGTCACCTCCACTTGCTAACTTTCCTTCTCCTGACCCATCTAAGGAGAGGAATGCTTGAAGGTGGAGACCAAAAAGTCTGGTTAGCTGCCCCTGGATCCTCCTTTGGAGATTTCCAATATACATGTTATCTCAAGGCTCTGACAGGTCCTGCAGGAAGGCTCCGAAGGAACCTGTCTGCCCTTTGTTTAACCCAGAGTTTGCCAGTAGAGTGCAAGCAGCACTGGGCCATGGGACAAGCCTTCCCCTGCTGGAGTGGGAGGTCATGCTTGTGCACAGACTTCCTCCTCTGCTCCCAAACCGCAGTCGTCATCATCTCAGACCCACTCTTCTCTCTACGTGGGCCTCGCTGTAGTGCTCTGGCCTGGCTCCCAGACTGCGAGGGGCAGAGGCCCTACAAGGCCTGCAGAGTGGGGCCTGGGTGGAGGTCCCCGTGAGAACACGGAGAGCGGGGATGGGCTGCAGACAGGGGCGGCCTCTGGCTGGGGCAGACTGGCACCGAGAGAGCAGGGGGGGACCCTGGAGGGAATGGAGCCAAGTGGAGCCTGTCCTCTGGTCATCTCCCCACTTCTGAGGTGCCCTCCACAGGACCGGGCTTGCCTACTCGGGCGTCAAGGCTAAGGCATTAGAGCAGCCAGCCTCCTTGGCTGGAAGGAACTGGTCTAGATGGAGTGGGGTGGCAGTTTCCTCATTAGTTCTGGCTCTCCAGTGTCCCTTCCCTGTCTGCCTGCTGCGGCCTAGCACCCCCCAGGGGAGGAGTGGGAGGACAGGGCCCAGCCCCTGAGCAGCTGGCGGCTCAAGGGGGAGGCGCACATCTGGTGGCCCCATCCCGCCCTGGGCTTGCAGACAGCACACACTGGATCTTTGTCCCCAGGCAACCCCACCATCCCCCAGTCACAGGACTCAGCCCATCCTGGGAGATCATCTAGTCCAAGCCTCTACATTTACAAAGGGGGAAACTGAGGCCCTGAGAAGGCAGGGATCCCTGCCCCAGGACTGCTAGGGAGTGGCTGCAAAGAGGAACAAGTGTGGGAAAGGGAAAACTCTGTCTTCAGGGTGAGGCAACTGGCAGGTGTCAACAGGCACCCTCCCTGGCCCTGGCCTGTGGGCACCTGCCCACCTTTACCTGTACCACACTCCTGCCTAGCGGAGGTGAACGGGTGGTGAGGAAGAGCTGGGGAAGCTGACAGACTCCACCAGGACAGAGCCAGGAAGGCCTGGCAGGGTGTCCAGGCTGGGATGGGGGGTGTCAAAGGTCAGAGGCATAGGAAGAGGAAGGAGCCCATGTGTTCCCAAGGATGGCTGTGTTCTCTCTCACCTCCAAGGCCAAGCCCAGGCTGGCTTTTCAGCCCCGTCCTCATGGAATGGTGACCCCTCCAGGCATCGGGGACCAGGGCCAGCGAGATCAGGGTCAGAAACCATTAAGTCAGCTCATCCAGCTCCTGCCCATCTGAGCTCACTACTCTGCCCTGGATGACAACCCTGGCAGCCCCAGATACAGGGTGAGGGGAGAGAAGACAGGAGAAGGCAAGTGTCTGTGGGCTGGGGAGGTGGGGAGGGGAGTTGCCTGCGCCCCAGCCCCTGTGCATGTCCCCCGCCTCTGCAGCCCGCTGGCTGGTGGCAGAAATCGATAGCTGCATTAACGCTGCTCTTGCTCTGCTCAGTCCTCCCTCCTCCCAGCTCCAGGATCTGGCTCTGCGTGCGGGGCGGCAGGTCAATTAGAAGTCGGCTCCCTCCAGCACAGCCGGCCTGCGTTCAGGGCAGGCGCTCTGCGCAGTCTCTCTGCTTTTGTCTCCATCCCGAGTCTCTCTTGGTGGGGACCAAACCTCATGTTCTGTTCATCTCTGGCCCTCTCTTGGAATTTCTCTGATCTTCCACTTTTCTGTTCTTCCCCAGGAACCGCCTGTCTCCAGCCTCCCAGGCTGGGACATGCTGAGCTTGAGACCAGAGGACGTGATATGTCACTGAACAGGTGCTATAGGCAGAACACTACAGCTTGTCAGCCACTGGCCCACAGGGTTACCTCTGTCCTCGAATCCAGAGTGGGCAGACATAACAGCTAGTCCTTCAGCTTGTTCCAAATTTGTCCTGTACCTGGTCATCTTCTCCTTTAGATCTTAGGAAAAACTGATGCCCTGGTCCCAGTGGATCCCTGACCACAAGCCCCATGTGCCCTACTCATGGAAGGGGAGGACACAGAGGGAACGTTCTCCTCCCAGCCTTCTACTGCGGGGCACACAGCAACCCCCTTCCAGGCCAGAAGGGCCTGGCAGTGCCCAGGCAGCAGGGGAGGAGCCGGGGCTGCGTTGAAGCGGAGCGGGAATGAGCGGGAGGGAAAGCTGGCGGGCAGGCGGGCGGCGGCGGGCGCATCCATCATCGGCCCTGCCAGGAACGCATCCAGCCCCCAAAAAGAAATACTGCGCCTGAGGAGGGACAACAAAGGGCTCCGTTTCATCAGCAATGCGGAGCCAGCGCCCCGCCGCCCCGCCAGCCGCGGTCAGCCCACAAAGGACCCCTTTGTCCATGCAGGAGCCGGCCAGCCGGGAGCTGGGACCAGGGGCTGACGGGTGGGGACAAGAGCCCAGGGGGCCAGGGGGCGGCCAGCCACGGAGAGCTGCAGGGCAGAGGGGCACATGAGGGCAGAAGAATGGAGACAGGTGGTGGGGATAAAGAACCACGGGACAGAGAACTCGAGGGGTGGGTCAGGGAAAAGGAGACCTGGAGAGGAGGGGCAAGGGGTCAAGGTTAGAGGACAGAGTGTCATGGGGAGCGGGGTCTGAGGCGACTGGGCTCAGACAGACCCAGGGAGCCAGGGCACCTAGCCCAGGCTTGGGGACTTGCAGGTCTGAGAGACGTGGAAACAGCCCTGAAGAGGGAGGCCTCGGACAGGGCGTGGGGACCAAGGGGCAGTGGGACAAGCCCATGGGACAGGGAGGGCAGGGAGGGCAGAGTCGGGGAGGCCAGATCAGACCCCTGCCCTCGGCCTGGGGAGAGGAAGCGGGCAGGGGGGCGGTGGGTTCTTGGCCTCAGGGCATGGCCGTGGATCCAGTGCCTCCTGCAGGCCCAAGCTCGTTGGCAGAGCTGGGAAGGGAGGGAGAGTCAAAGCCAGGACCACCCTCCTGGCAGCGGGGGCCACTCCGTGCCTCCACCCTAAGGCCCTGGCCAGCCCCAGAAGGCACAGACCCTGCCCCTTCTAGCTGTCCCCCACCACCAAAGTTGACACTCAGGTACGCTTCGCTAACGAATCCTATTAACTAGCACTTACGGAGCATCTACAGCGTCGTGGGCCCTGTGCGCTCACACTTTACAAGTCATACCTCCTGGACACTGCCCCAAAACCCGGGAGATAGCAGCCATTAACCATTTCCGAGAGGACAAAACTTAGGCTCACAGAGGTTCAAGCTGTCAGCCCGAGGTCGAACAGCTGGTGCCTGGCAGGGGTAGAACGTGAACCCAGAGCCCAAGTGTTAGTCACCTGGCTCAGTAACTACCTCGGCTCTACCTGGCAACTGACACAGTGGCCCCAGGCAGGGTGACCCCTGGGCCTGTCACCTCTCCGTGGTTGGGGGCAAGCTGTCACAGACCCCAGGGGAGTGCCCCCACCTGGAGGGCTTGGAGATGCCCAGGCAGGAACCTGGAATGCTGGGCCAGTGACATCATAATGACAGCTGGCAATGAGGTCACCGGAGGTGGTGGCAGTGCCCTTACTCCACCCTCAGCCCCAGAAGAGCCTCACTTCACCCCAAGCAGGGCTCTGTCCTGAACCCTCAGGCCAGACAGCATGGGGGAGGAGGGCACACTTTGGTGTGGGGTGGTGCTGTCTGCACGCAGACATGTACACAGGAGGCCCCCAGCGGGACGTTCTGGAGGTTTGGTTGCAAACACCCCCCCCCACCCGTGTACCTACCTCAATAGCGGCCCTGTGCCCTGTGGTACTGGGGAGACAGTGGAGGACACAGACCCAGACCCTGGCACTGCCTTCCAGGAGTACACGGGAGCTGGGCCCAGGGTCACAAGAACCAGTGTGAAACAAGAGCTGGAAGGGGAACTAGTGGGGCATCTGAGGCCTTCCTGGAGGAAGGGACTGCTAGGCTGAGAGTTGAGGATAAGGAGAGGTTGCCAGAGGGGACACAGGCTGAAAGAGTTCCTAAGAAATGGGGGAAGTGGGTGCAAGATACGGCTTTGAGGTTGGCAGAGTCCCAATTGGGCAGGACTTTTTTGAACAGTTTTATTGAGGTACAGTTTACATACTATGAAATCCATTCACTTTGAAGTATATAATACAATGATTTTTAGTAAATTTACAGAGTTGTGCAAACATCACTACTACCAAGGGCAAGGTTTGACCAGGGCCCCGTCCTGCCTCTCCTCCTTGCTGGCTGGACCCAGGGAGGCTCCCGGAGGCTGCATGTCAGGACCCCAAGGCACTGGCCCAGCAGAGGATGCCGTCATCTGGGTGGGCGGCTTGGCAGACCCACACACCGTGGCTCAACGCACCTCACCCCACGCTTCCATGTAGCTCCTGACACCCCCCTCGCTCCCCTCCCCGCGCCTGGGTGGACTGGTCCCCTTGGCCTCAGAGGACGTGACATGGACAGACAGGCTGACAGCAGGCTGGCCGGTGGTGGCAGGAGAGCAGACCACAAGCTGCAGTGGTTGAGCTCAACTGGGCAAGGAGGGGGAGCAGGGCGATGTTCCGTCTCTGATTTCCATGATTCAGCCTGGGGAGTTTCCAGAGGGAAAAAGAAGCCCCACTCTGGCCCAAGGAGATGCACATGGGGACACTGGTCTGGGAGGCAGGGAGAAATGCAGCCCCAGACGGAGAGCATGGCACGCACACCCAGCTTCAGATGAACACACATACACTGAGCACTGACTGCTAGCACCCAGCGGGTGGCCTGGGGTGAGACATGCCCTCAACACCACTAGGGTCACCCCACGACTAACACCCAATCATATTTCCTCCCCAGCTCCACATCCTGGCCCCCTTCCATCCTTCCTCCCAGGGCAGCTACCGCTCCCTGGCCTGAGAACTAAAACATGCTGCTGTGACACACAGGTGAAAACCCCCTAGTATGTGGGCCTGTTCTGTCTCCCAAACTGCCCAGCACAGCTGGAGGACATCAGCCCGTCCATGGACAGGAACCCCGAGGCCCCAGGCAGGAGGTCTGCTTTGACCTGGGGCTCTAGGACACCTCTGATGAAGACAGGGCCGTCCTCACTAGGTGCCTGCTCCGGCCAGGTTCCTGCCCCGGAAGTCAAAAGATAAGGAGAACCCTTCTTCATTCTGTGACCTTGGCATGTGGCCTCTGAGCCAGTCTCCCCCTTTTGTCACATGTGACCATGAGGATCAGCTAACGTGTATGAAACCCTTCCTGTGTGCCAGACACCATGCCTGCTTCATCTCATGTAATCCGCATGCCCACCCTCTGAAGGGAAGTACTGTTGTCGCCCCATTCAGAGCAGGAAATTTGATGAGTAGCATGATGTAGAGAAAATGAGGCCCTGCCCACTTGGGATCCCCTGGATCTTGGACTGAACGCTTTCCAAAGCGGTGCTGTCTGAGCCGACACCAATCTGGGATCGGAGGCCACTCAGACCCTCCCTCCAGCTGGGCCTCACCGTGGAGCAGCCCAGGGAAGGCTGGCTCAGAGACACTTGAGCCAAGAAATGAGAGAGGGGCACTGTCCCCTGGGCTCCTGTGTGGGGTATGTTCGTGTGTCTGGGGGTGAAGGGGCAACACGAGTCAACAGGCCTGGCGAGGGAACTGGAGTCCCAAGATCTAGCTTTGTGGCTCCACCCTGTCCCTCCTTGACCGTTGACTGTGATCTAGCCCTTTCCCCCAACTAAGCCTCCGTTTCCCATCTGTAAAATGGAGAATGGTTCTTGCTCCTCAGCCTAGACTGAGTCATGATCCCAGAGTGTCCCATGGGGAAGGAGGTAGAGAGACACAGAAAAAGAGATTCCAGATAGTGACCCCCCCTCCCCACTCCAAATCTCAGGAGGGCCCCAGAAGCCCGAATCTGTTGATGTGATTTCCAGGTGGGGAAGCAGATTTGGAGAGAAGGGTTTTGAGCAGGTCACAGGGTTGAGACCGAGCCCCAGATAATGTCAGGCCTATGCAGGGAAGGAGCACCCAGTCCCTCCCTCTCTTATTTCCCCAGAGGATATGACAACAGCAGGTCCTAATAAGGAGCACTCACTCTCTGCCAGGCGCTGCGCCAAGCAGTTTACGTGCATTTTCTCACTGGATTCTTCTAACCTTTATTGTTATTCCCATTTTACAGATGATGCAACTGAGGTCCAGGGAGGTAGTCACCTGCTCAAGGTCACAAGGTCAGTAAGTGTCAAGGCCAGGACTGTGACTCTCTGACACTGGCCAAGGGCTCCAAGACACATGGAGGCAGGGGTTCAGCTGAAGGATGAGGTCCAGTTCGGCGCTCAGCCTGGGGGAACCCCTAGGTTTCCCATGGGTCCCATGGGTGGCTCTCAGGCTCTGGGCAAATCACATCAGGGCACTGTTGCAGAGAAGTCTGCAGCTGTACCCCAAAGCCCAGGAAAAGCCAAGGGAAGGGGCTGCGGGTGGGCTGGACAGGCCAGGCTGGGCCAGAGCTCCGGGCATTCCGGCGGCCTCCGCAGGAAGCAGAACGGGACGGAAACTGGCTCCTGCCTCCTCCCCCAGAATCCTGTGGGCAGCCCAGCCGGGCCACACAGAGGCCCTCTTTGTGCCTGCCCTAACCCGCCACCCGCGGCTGGCCCAGGGTTTTGAGTTTCCTGGGGGGTGGGGACCCAGCCATTGCTAAGCCTCCAGCTACCTCCCCCTCTCGAGGGTAGTCACAGCAGTCCACAGCTGGAGGAGGAAGTGAGTGGATGGCTAGGGCTGCTCCAGAGACCCCAGGGGACCTGGAGTCTGCCTACATCCCATTCCCCCAACATTCACACACCCTAATCAGGGACTGGTGGTGGCAAGAAGGACCCAGAGACAGACACTTGAGTGGTCGCCTGCCCCCCGACTGGCACCCACCTCTCTGCCAGCAGCCACCAAGCCCATCATGACACACCTGGGAGCCCCCAGCCCATCCTGGTGCTGCCCAGGTGGGTAGGGCAGTCCATCTGCTAAACTGCCGTTTCCCACGCTCTGGGGCTATCTGGACACACAGCGCTCACCAAGCAGAGGCCTCAAGCTCACTTCCCAGCATTGCAGGGGACAAGAGTCCCTTGAGTGGTGTAACTGCTCAGGGAACACCAGGCACCTGGGAGTGAGCTTGGGGGTGGAGTGTGTATGTGAGGAGAGCACCCCGTACAACTACATTTCTGTGTGTCTACCCGAAAGGTATATCAGACACCTGCACGCTGTGTGGGGGGTGTGTCCGGTGGACTGTAGCACTGAGGTACACAAGGGGCTTATGTGCCACAGCAGGGGGAGGTCTTCGTGTGACTTCCCTGTGCGTACACTAGAGGGGTGTGCAACCCGCACCTGTAGCTGTATGCAAACACCCAAATGTGTGTGTGTCCAAGTCGAGTGGTTTATGGGATGGGTGGATGTTTGTGGGTTCTTCTGGCCTGTGCGTGCCAACATATCTGCTGCGTGAACACCAGTGTGTTTGCGTGTATGCACTGTGAGTTGTGTCAAAAGCCCTGGGAGGTATGTGTGTCTGGGGCCCTACTGGAACGAGGATGGTGCAGACAGGAACTGGTGCCACATGCTAGAGCCCCTATGGAAACAGGAAGCTGCCCACAGGTGCGCCTGGGCTGTGGTGGGGGCCGGGCTCCACCCAAACTCAGTTTGTCCCCCTGAAAAACCAACCCACAATCCCACTAGTGGAGAATCTGTCCCGGCCATGAAGGAGACACCTGTCTTGTCTGCCATTCAAGGTCCAACAGCTCTGGCCAGCGTCTACCCGACTGCCTGGCCTGAGCATGGAAAAAACTGGAAAACAAAAGCCCCCAGACCGCAGGCCCTCCCTGCAGAGGCGTGGGGGAGGCAGGCAGAGGAGGGAGGCTGAGGGGGAGGGAGGGAGGTGTCGCGAAGCCCCGGAACACAAAAATAATGAGGCGAGAGGGGCCATAGGGACGAGCCGGCTGGTTCCGGAGTCGCTATCTGACCTTGACAGATGCCACAGCTGGGCGCCTGGAGAGGAGCCCGCCGCCACAGTGCTGCAGAAACCGCCCCCCCCCCGCACCTCCCCCAGGCCAGGGTCGATGGAGGCTCAGGCTGGCCCCAGCCACAGGCAGCCACCCCACCAGGCAGAAGCCAGGGGACCTCAGAGCACATCCCAGTGAGGGGGGGTGGGGGGGCACCTGGAGGCAAGGGAGTGGGGGCAGGGCCAATGCAGGCCATGGGAGGCAGCAATGGGGTCTCCTGAGGGTGCCTCAACCCTCAGGTACGGCTGTGTGTGAGAAGCACACAGAGCATTCCATTGTGCTTGTGTAGCTTAGCTGTGACGCTGAGTATGTGTGGAGAAGGGAAGCAAAGTGTGAGTGTGGGTGTGTCAAAAACAAAGATTGTACTTGTGTGTGTGTGTCCTTGGGGTCACACAAGTCTGGGGAGACAGGCTAATGTCCCCGAAATGGGTGTGGCCACATCACTCAGGAGTGGGCACTGATTACCCCCCCAGCCCCTTCAAGAGCCACAAATGTCCTGGCTGGTGCAAGCCATTCTGGGGCTAGGGGTGGGGTGGGGGGCAAAGAGAGCCACAAGTCCTGTCACTTGCAGATGGAGGAGAGGTGCCTCTATGGTCTGTCATGGCCTAGCCTCTCTCCCACCGTGGCACTCAGTGATGGGCGCAGGGCTGGGCACCACCACTCTGGGGACATCAGCCAGGGGCTGGGGTGTGAGCCGCAGGAGGGGGTGCTGGGCTGGAGGTGGATTAGCAATTCCGGGCACTGGCTGCATAATTAAAAAATCATTACGGCAGGCGGGCAGAGCTGAGTGTGAGCTCACGCTCAGAGCGGGCGGGGACACTGCCACGGCGCTCCCCCTCCCACTGCTTCCCCGAGGAAAAATCCCACCTGCTAATATAATTATGGAAAAACACAAGCACGGAAATTTGGTTTCAGCAAACAACGTGCCTGAGTGCCCAGAGCCTGCCTGGCCCTCAGCACAGCGAGCAGGCTGGTCACTGGCACCCAGGGCTCATGGCGGTGAGGCAGGCTCTATTGGGTCCACACTCTGATCTTCACCCCCTCAGCAGCCCCCCAAGGGAGGAGAGTAGGGGAGGCATATAAAGCCCAGCTCCCCAAGTCCCAAATCTTGGAGAAAACTGCCTGGTGCTAACAGTTTACAAACGGGGAAACCGAGGTGAAGGAATCTGCAGTAGGTCACTTTGTTGTGGCAAAGCTAAGACAGATTGGATCCCAGTGCACCAATGTCACACCTCAGGAGCTCAATAGGTCACTTTCCCCTGTACCCCAGCCCCCCAGCCCCTTCCAGTCTGGCATGGGGACCAGCCTCTCCCTCCCTGAGACTGAGTAAGACTGTCCCTGCCATGTACCCAGCACACCCCAGAGCCTACCCGGCCTATGGGGGGGGGTGTGGCGCCCCAGGCTCCCAGTTCAGGGACAGGGCGTCCCGGGCTCGTCGGGGTTAAGCCAGGCGGGCAGAGCTGGCTCCCGCCCGAGAAACGCGGCCAGCTCTGGGGCACAGGCCCCAGAACGGCAGGAACAGCCGCCATCACCTCAGGCCTGGAGCGGGCAGCCGGCCTGGAGCGGGCAGTGGGCGGCGCGGGGAGGGAGCCGGGCCTAATTAGTCGGCCTGGGACCCGGGCGGGCGCCGGGGTGGCAGACGCGGCCGCCAGAGCCGCGCAGGCACGTCCGCGTCCGGCGGGGAGGCGGCGGGGAGCCGGGAGGCGCCCTGGGCCGCGCGGGACAGGCGGCCTGGGAAGGCCTGGGCCAAGGAGATTCCGCACCGAGAAGGCCTGTCTCCCCTCATTCCTCGGTGCCACCAGGCGCAGCAATTAGAGGCTTTCAAAGTTTGTCCTTAATTGGTTTCATTTTTGCCTCATAAATGATTCATGGCCCCGGAGGTCTGGGAGGCAGAGGGAGTGGCAAGGGAAATTTGGGGAGGCTTTCGCCTGGGGCCAGGCCCCCTACCTGGGCCACAGCCGCAACCCCAGCCCCGTGGATGAGAGGGGCTGGAAAGCCTTGGGCAGGTGGGACCCTGCAGCAAAAATTAAAATCCAGGCCCTCTCCTTGGAGCACTGACTAATTAGGAACTGCAACTTCTTTTCTGCAGACCAGAGCTCGGCGCCCAGACCTGGAGCCCAGGAGCCACCACAGCACCACCGCACCACAGCTGCCGAGCCCTGGGAGCATGAATAATAATGCGATGGTAACAAATAACAGTGTCTGCAGTAATAATAACGATGGTGAACTCCAGGCACTGAAGCTAAGAACAACACATGCATGGTATCTTTTACCCCCCAACCCCCAAGCACTACAAGGAGAAGTGCTAGGATCCCTGTTTTACACATGAAGAAACTGAGGCTCAAAGAGATTAAAGCCTGCCCTCTGACCCTGTCTGATGCTAGAACCCCCCAAGCTCTCAGGAGCACAGGGCTAAAGGCCTAAGACGAAGAACACTGCCTGCCAGCGGTCAGGAACTGCAGGGCCCAGGGAAGCCCAGGAATGGTCCTGAGGCCTCAAGGAAGGCCCCAGAATGCCCCCACCTGAGCTCTGACCATCAACAGGCTGTGTGACCTTGGCTGAGCAAGGGCCTCACAGGGCCTTAACTGACCTATCTGTAAAATGGGAACACAGGAGCCCTATGACCCCTCATAGAGTGCTAGCCCTGTGCTGGACACTAGGATACAGACAGGAGATGCCATGGATCCTACTGGCAGGGAGCTCCCGGCTTAGGGACACACACACAGAAGGGTCTAACAGAGAACACTGAACACTCAACCAAAGGACTGAATTATCAGGGAGCAGTACCAGGGAGGGGCTTTTGGAGGAAGCGAAGTTGGCAGAGGAAGTATCTCCCCTCTGACCCCATGCCCGGCCCACCGGGATGCTCAGGCAGTGGGTGGGGTCCACTTAAACTCAAGACTGGGGGTTAGATCTTGAAGAAACCCAGAACTACAGACCATATCAGAGCGATGGGGATGCAAAGTGCTCAGCCCAGCCCAGCCTGCCAGTGCCGATCACTTTTATTCTGAGTAACTATGGGAGGTGAGGCCTACAAAGGTAACTGCAGGGCCCACTTGGCCCATGGAAACCCTGGAGGTGAGGGAATACACTAAACAAATCCCAAGGTGGACGCTGGAGGGACCGATTCCCTCAGAGCAGGCCCTAGAGATCTGGGCTGCTAGCTGTTATGCCTCCCTGCACGGCACCACAGCCCTCTGAATGGCACAGAGGATCACCCCTATTTCCCAGATGAGGAAAATGAGGCTCAGAGAAGCTAAGGGAACTGCCCAAGGCCACACAGCTCAGGAGAGCCCATGCTCCTCACCTCGCCGGCCTCCTGTGGGTTAGTATACCTGACATACCTGGGCCTGGCCACCTCTCGCCCCGGCCCTGACCCTTCCCCTGTCTGGACAAAGACTGCTTGAAATCCAGCACTCCTCCTCCAGCTAACACTTGGTCTGGCTGAGGCTTGTGGTCAGGAGCCGTGCAGGGGGCCCAGGAGGTAGTGGGGGGGGGGTGTCTCTATGTACCCTGGGACCCCTGGGGCATGGGGCTGGGTTGTCCTGAGGATTAGATGGGATGTGGGGAAGCCCCTATACATACACACAGGGCACCACAAATGTCGAGGGTGGGTGAGTAAGGAGGCAAAATGGGGCCAGGAGTGAAAGAATGGAGGGGCTGGCGATGCTCTCCAGCCTCCTCCTTGGGGAACAGAGTCAACTTCAAGGCCCCGATCGCTCACACTTGGGAGGAGGCTGCCCATTGGATCTTAACAACTGTGGCATTCATCCTTTGGGAAGAAGATCAAACTTTATGCCTCCTGCTGCACCCTGTTGGAGGATACAACTGAACAACCTGGGCAAGTCACACCCTCTCTCAGCCTCAGCTGCTTCATCTGCACAATGGGCCCAATAATGTCCCTTGAGGCCTTCAGAAAAGCCTTTGAGAATAGCTTTAGAGGTTTTCCTTGAGAAGAGGGGTTTGGAAGAACTGGAAAAAAAACATTCAGTAGTCTATGTTGACTGGGGGCACTTGAGACACTGGGGTCAGTGTACCACAGAAGCTTGACGATGGCTTGTTGAACACACAAAGTGGCTGTGTTCTAAGGACACCAAGTCCGTTCTCGGCAGGAGCAGTCAACGAACCTTCCCAGGTGCCCACTGTGAGCCAGGACACTGGTCTGCCCTTGCTCCTCGCTGTCCAACTACCTGTCAGGGATACTCAGCCAGGTCACTGGGGCACTGGGGTCCCTCTGCTCAGCCTGCCCAGGAAGCTGCACGTCTCCAGCGGGTCAGCACTGACGTCAGCAAGACCGGCCAGGCGTGGAGCGCGCCACCTCCGGAACTGCCAATTAATTAACTTTTTCAAATTAATTTCCCAAGCAAAATCCCGTAATTACATCTGTCTCCATCAGCCCAAGCTGGGCAGACAAGAGGACCCTACAATGAGATGGGATGTGGGGTGAGGGACGACCACACCAGTCCTGGGTCCAGGTCAGACAGGCCACTGGGGGTTAGGTTTCACCATAGCAGGCTGTTTGCCTGGCGTCCTTATGGATGCTACCTGGGAACAGAGGCAGCTGAGACCAGAGCCCCCCAGCCAGGAGGTGGGGGGCTCAGGGAGACCATGGCCTGCCCAGCTCATCCTGCTGCCCCCATCCCCCACCCCAGTGTCCCTAAACCACAGCGGGTCTTGGCATGGCCCAGCAGTAGCACAGGCACCGCGAGGCTGAGGAGGCCGTGGCTGCAGCGTTCTAATTTCCCAAAGGGGCTGAGATTAATTAGCTCACACACAGGCGCAGAGAGGGAGAGGAGAGTGGGAGCAGGGGTGGGTAGCGTCAGGCGAAGAGCTGGCTGGCGCTCCCCCCTGCCCGCCTGCCCGCCCAGCAGGCAGTCAGGCGGCCTTGACAGCCTGGGTGCTCTGAAGGTCAGTGGCCAAGCTGGCTGAGCCAGCAGACTGGCACCGTCTCCTTCCCAGAATCCTCAAGACAAACGCTGAGGGGACAGTGACCAGGAGGACAGCCTGGGGGGAGGGGGCCCCACTGTCACCACCATCTATCAAGTCTGGGCTAGGTGCTCTGCCCATGCCATCTTGTTTTTATCCTCACGGCAGCCTCAGGAGGTAGGCACCAGGGCTCCCCCATTTCACAGATGAGGATACTGAGGCTGAGTGGGAGCCGTGACTGGTCAAGGTCACCCACGCTGTGGACAGTGGATGTGAGCCTGAAATCGAGGTTAGCCCAAATTTAGAGCCCAGTCTGCGTCCCCTGATGCCTGTGCTGATGTGAGGCCTGTGGGAGCCCTGGGCCTGGGGGACCTGGAAACACCGGTCACAGGGCTCATGAGTGTATCTGTCTATGGGGGACAAACTCGCCCCTGCCTCAGACCATCAGGGCAGACTCTCGCAGTCATTTCACAGATGAAGAAACGGACCAGAAAGGGAAGTGATCTGAGGCTGGGATCAACCTCCAACAAAGTCAACCCGACTTAGTGACCTTTAGTAAGCCCTGACCCAGGGCCATGCAGGGCCAGGTGCTCTCTGGCTAAGTGGCACACTGACCAGAGGATGAGAGGTCACTGTGGCTGTCCCTGTGTACTTAATGAGGAAATGCCAGCTCAAGGTCACTTTCTCAACTAGATCCTGCAGGGCTCCCCAGAGAGCGGAAGGAGCCCCCAGAAAGGAAGGGGTTGGGGGAGGTGTGTCACCCTGACCAGGCCCCTAGGTGGCTCTCATAAGCCCAGCAATGGAGTTTCCCAGAACTTTCCTGCAGGGGAATCCCAGAAACCCCAAGGGGCATCAATCTGCTCCCCAGGGGAACCCCTGCTCCCCAACCCCCCAGTGAATCACTTCCCCTGCAGAAGCTAAGGCAAACAGGGGCTCACCTTCCCCAGGCCTAAGGGGTTAATGGTCCCCAAAGGCCCTTGGGTTCAAACCTGAAAGTGCCTTGAGATAGCAGAGGGCCCCAGGACAGGTATGGGGCTGGGCATGGGGGCTGGCCCCACCAGGAACATTACTCGTCATGTGTGATTACGGGGGCTGGGGAAGCCCCTCCCCCCCAGAGGCACAGGCTCAGGCCACGCTTACCCAGGTGGGCCTTGGAGACAGGGTTCCACTCCCAGCTCTGCAGTCTCCAGCCTAGGTGACCTCAGACAAGTTGCTCAGCTTTGCTGAGTCCATGCCCCCAGCCTGTGAAATGCAGATGATGACCAGCCCCACCCCCGTCAGGGACCTGGAGAGGATGTATGTGAAGCTCTCAGTGCAGGGCCAATGCACAGCAGGTGCTCAACAAATGATAGCTTATTATGTTGTTATTTTCACTGTCATTGTCTACCAGCGTAAGAGTGAATGTCAAGGACAGCTCAGGCCAGGTGTGTTGGGTCTGACCTAGGTGATGGCCCCAGTTCTCCCATTGTTTGCTTTTGAGCTCTGAGCCAATCCTTTATGCCTCAGTTTCCCCAGCCTCAAATGCTAAGCATCCCCCTGCCCTCTGACCTGCAGGGCCGCAGGGAGATGAGCATATGGTAGGAGTGTGAAGGTTACAAGGAGGGTAGCACCCAGCTGGCCAGGCTCGCACCTCCCCTTCTGGCCACAGGAAGAGCCCACCTATACTTCCTTCCAGCCTATCCTCCTACCTCCAGCCCCCAGCCCTGCCTGCTCATGTTAGCGCTTCTTAGATCTCCCACAGTCCCAACAGCCCTGCCACACAGGCATGTGCCAAGCCCCTCACCACCCTGCAAAGGCCCCACCTGCCACCTGGAAGTCCCTTTTCAAGTCTAACTTGTGGTCTTGTGTGAATGTTGGGGTGGGGAACAGAGAAAGCCTTGAAACTATACTGGGTTCTTTCTATTTCCTCCCATATTGTGAAGCCTCTAAAAATTTCCACCCAAGGATCTTAGGTTCCTCTGCCCCGGGCCTAACCCAGTCCCATCCCTCCCCTGCCCCAACCCCAAGCGTCCAGCTCAGCCTCTTCACTCCTTGACCTCATCATTCCCATCTGAGAACAGCCCTAGGCAAGACGAGATCCAAGACATTCTATTTAAGGAGCCACCGATACAGGGTACCAACCCCAGAAAAACGCCAGCTCTGGAGGAGCAGACAGTGGGGTGCAGTGGGCTGGACTCGCCTGGAGACACAGGTGTGACATGGTAAGAACTGGTGAGAACATACCCCACCATCTCCTTCAGGCCCTGCAGCTTTGAGACAGATGAGGGTTATACCCATTTTATAGGTGACAAAAGAGAGGTCACAGAGGTGGGCAGACTGGCCCATGATTACACAGCAAAGTAGTTTGGAGTCCTGGCCTGTCCAATTCCCGAGTCCAAGGCTCAGGGGGACATCTGGTCTTCTTGGCTGGCCGCTGCTGCTTGTTCTCCTCAGGATATCTGGGCCGCTCTTTCCTCTCTGACCACCGTCCAGACCTTTATGGAGGAGACCTGTATGGCCAGGAGGTGGGGCCTGCCTGGGCCTGAGTCCTTATAGCTACCTGCCCTTTGATCATGGCTAGGATGTCTCCATCCTGTGAGCCCAGAATGACCTGTAGTCCAGGTGTTAGGTGACTGTCCAAAGCCCTTCATGACCACGAAGCCATCCCCAACAGACTCAGTTTTCTCATCTGAAAAATGGTACCTTTTTCAGCATATGGAAAATGGATTTACCCCTAGTTTTACACAGTCCAGGGAAGGCAGGCCCCAACCCCACTAGGGGGCAGAGGCTTAGAAGCTCCCTGAGAACATGCCCCCCACTCAGCAGCCCAGGACTCCCTTATACTCAAGCCAGCTCCATGCCCATTTGCAGGGCTCTCGACTAAGAACCAGAGCTATGGCCAAATTCTAAGTGGGGGCACTGGATAATGAGGGCTTCAGGAACTAAGGGGACAGAGAGAAGCAGGTGCCAGATGAGCAGGAGGGGCAGGCAGACAGACTCCTGGGCGTAGCCTACTTGTTGGTGGTCTCATGCCTCCCCCAATCTCCAGCACCCCCACTTCCCCAGGCCCCTGCGTCCCTGAGTCAGGGGACCAGCCAGCTGGGTTTCCCGGGGAAATCAATTTTCCACAGCATTCATTCTACAGCCTTTCCTCTTCCCAGCTCCTCTGCATCCCTCCCCATCTACCCCCACCTGCTCGGCCTGGGCCAGAGTTCCCCGTGCTGGACGGCAGGTGGGTTCAACACTCCCATGCCCGATTTTTGGGCCTCTTCCCCTAGAGAGGGCCAAGCCCACCTGGTGATGGGAGAAAATGATCTCCACCTCCCCACCCCTACCTTACAGAACTCAACTAACCAAGATGGCTAAGGGTCAGGCTTCTTTGTGTGAGCCTAAATGGGGGGCATTTGGGTAAACGGAGCCCTGCACACGAGGCGCGCCTGCGTGCGCACGGTGTGCGGCAGGCTCTGCTGTGTCAGTGCTCCTGGCCTCGCTCTGTAGGATCGTCTGGGTGAAAGCTACAGCCTGAGGTTCACTGCCTGAGCCTGTGACAGGATGGAGCGGACATACAAACTGCCTTACCAGGGCCCATAGGGTGAGTGTGGCCTCCTCCCAAGGGACACACCTGCATGTCCATCCGTCCGCCTAGGTACGTGCCAGCGTGTGTGTGCGCCAGAAGCTGGGGCTGTGGATGCAACAGCGAATGTGCTCCTGGAGTGCCCGCATGGGAGCTGTGTGTGCACAGTGCACGTGACCAAGCCTGCACCACGCGTGTCATTTGGGTGTGCTGAGTTGTGTGGAACTCTGTGTGCTGTGAGTGACTGTGTCTGTCCTAAGTGTGTGCCCCTGGGTGTGCCGCATGTGGGGTGCGTGAGCGTGTGCTCTGCCTGCCAGGCCGCAGGGCCTCGTGGGGCTGCTGGGGATGGGGTGACTCACGTCTCTTGAGCTAATCCCGCCGCCCGCCCGCCCAGCTCACCCTGCTCTGCTGGGCTCATGGCCGCCAGCACAGGAGGCAGTGGGGGGAGGCGCGGGCAGGCGCGGTGGGGAGGCTGGCTTGATAAATAACCTGCTGCTTCCCCAGGCCTCGAGAAGGGGAAGCTGCATTGTGGGGAGGAGAGGGGGGTGGCGGGGGAGGCAGCCCTGGCCCCCCAGGCTCTGGCTGCCCTGGCCCCCTCAGCCCAGGCTGCAGCTCCGGTTCCTGTTTCATCGAAACCTGAGCTGGGAAAAGCCTATCGGGTCATCTTGCCTGTCCCGCCGGCCGCCAGGCCCAGGCAAGCTGCCCCTCAGGGGACAAGCCCGCAGCCTGGCGGCCCAGCCAGTGGGTGGATGGGTGGGGGGAGGATATTTCTGTCCAGACTAAATGCAGGTCCAGGCCCTGTCTGTGTACCCCCCCCCAACAGCTGCTCCCAGGGGCCCCTTGGTTATGCAGAACTGACTAAATATAGCCCCCTCCTCAGCAAACCCCCAATGTTCACTAATTCCTAATGGCCCCACCCACATGGGGGGTAGAAAGAAGGCTGGGAAGCTCACTGTGTAACCTTGGGCCAGTGTATCTCCCTCTCTGTGCTCTCAGCTATGAAAAATCAAGCGTTACTTGGCTCTGGGCCCTGCCCTACCTAACAGGTGCTCCTGGGAACAGGCCACAAAGGTGATAGGTTGGGTCTTTGCATAAGGAGATGAGGGCTGAGGCCCCTCCCCACAGCACCCCCAGTGCCTTTAGGCTTATAAACATGGCCCCCTCCATCCTGCCTGTTCCTTGCTCAGCCGGGCAATACCAGGCTCCTCCAATCTGCCCTGGCCGGACCCTGGCCAGGAAACAAACTGTGCCAGGCTTGGGGGTGGGGGTGGGGGGGCCGGAGCATGACAGCTGCTATTTCCTGGAGGCCACAGTCGGGCACAACCCGGATTCCTGCCTGGCTCCACAATCCACCAGAGCCTCTCCCGGGTTCCAGGCCCTCGACAGGACGCCCCCTTCCTGTGTCAGCAATACTACCAGACCAGTGAGGCCAGCCCCACTCCCCTCACTGCGCTGGTACAGCCAGGAAGAAGGTGCCTGGGTGCAGCCAGCCTCTAGGACTGGGGAAAGGTGGTCTCTGCAGGGTTCAACAGGCCAGGAGGCAGCCCCAGCTTCCCTCCTCCCTCCTGCCTGCCCACCCGGCTGCTTCCCCCAGCCCCGCACGCACCAAATTCCCCACATGCCTGTCTGTCTCTGACAGCTCGCACAAATACTTGGCTGCACGGGCACCCGCTGTTCTGAGCCCGCTGCGCCTCCTCCCTGCCTTCCCCGGGGGCTCTGCAGACACAGCCAGGAATGGGAGGGGGCAGAGCCAAGCAGCGCAGTGGGCAGTGGGGGGAAAGCAAGGACAGGAGGGACTAGCCTCAATTCAGAAGCACCACCCCCAGCCCCTGGGACCCAGGAGGCCACTGCGAGCCAGCGGGGCAGCAGCTGCTGACATCCCCGCTGCCCCCCGGAACCTCCCAGGAGGACCTTCCGGAGGCCTCCCACTTGCCTCAGCGATGAAACGGCATCTGCCACCCCCGCGGCAGCAGCTCAGGACAGGGTGGCAGCAGCTCAGGACAGGGTGGAGGGCACCACGAGGCCCCTGGAGAAAGCTCTGAAATCTGGACCATGGCCCAGCCCCTCCTGGCAGCCCAGTCCCCCACCACGAACCCAGCCTCGGAGCATGGGGCGTGCATTCCAGCCCTCCCGCCATGTGAGGGGCACACCCGCCCAGCTGTCAGGCCTGGGATGTCTCCACTTGGACTGTCTGGGGGCCTTATTTGCCCCCCGCACTGCCCTTCTTCCTGCTTGCCTTGTCTCCCTCCCAGGAGACCGGGGCAGGAAACACTTCCTGAAAACAGCTGGGATTTTCCGCTGGACAGTGTGCCTTGCTGGCCAGCTCCTTACCTCTCCCCACCTCATTCCTTCTCCCAGAGTCACCCCTTCGACCAAATCACACCCCCACCCCATGTCTGCAGCCAAGGATTCCTCCCCTCCCTGGCTGACCCGCCACTAGCCCCAGCATCCAGCATGTATGCAGGCACAGCACGTGCAGCGAATGAATGACCTCACGGGATAACTAACATCCTCCATTTTGCAGATGGGAATACTGAGGTCAGGAAAGAGCTAAGCCCCCCATCCCGTGCTCTTCCTGTGACTACACGTCCCTTCTCTGTCTATCCATTTGCCGCCCACCACACTGCCTGCACCAAGAGCCAATTCAGCCCTCCCAGGCTTGTGGAGGCATGAGGGTGACTCCAAACAGAACCTCCCAGTGTTGTGGGTTCAAATGCCCAGCTGCCTGTCCTGGACTACTCTCCCCGCTCTCCCACAGCCCAACGGTAGTCTCGAAAAGAATCCCGACTGTATTGTCTCTGCGCTAGAAGGTGGGATAAGCCTCCTCTCCCCATTGCACAGATGGGGCCGCTGAGGCCTCCAGGGGAGGGGGAGCTGCAGGCGGCCATGAGTCAGAGGGGGAGCTGGGAAGCCGCCCGGCCCTGCCGGCTGTCGCTGGAAGCAACAGCCTGCATTTCCTCCTCACGCTGGTGCCTCGGGAAGCGTGGGCAGCCGGCGGGCAGGCACCGCTGTGAGGACCCCTCCTGTGCCTGCAGGCCAGCCGTGTCCCCTTGCTGCCTGACTGGGCCCACAGCCCACTCTCCACACTGGCCAGATCGCCAGGGAGGAGCAGACTAGAGGCAGAAGTGGCGTTTCTGTCCCACATATGGACTTATGTCACCTGAGGGCACCAGGCGCCGTGACCTCACAGAAGCCCCTCCCCTTGAGCGTCAGTGTCCCCTAGCATCAAACAAGGAGACTGAGACGTGACCATTTATGCTTCCTTCTAGCAGTAAAACCTATGGTTCTGATGACTCTAGAATCCTAACACAAGAACCCTGACTTGAAAATTCCTCTGTTCTAAGCATTTTATGATTCCAGACTCCTGCGACTAAAAATTCTAGGCCACCAAGATGCAGAAAGGGGGCCATACCCACCCCTGCCTGCTGCAATTTCCCATCTAGCTCCGGGGGAGGCAGGCAGGCAGGACAGGGGCTAGGCCTCTCCCATCCGGGTCAACAGAAACTAACAAGAAACTGGGGGAGGGCCTCCTATAGGCCTGGGGAAGGGCTGGTCTAGTCCCAGGGGACAGGCCACCTCTTCCTGGCACACACTGCGTGTGATACCTTGCAGATGTCAGGAAGTCAGCTTGCACCACAGCAAGACTGGGTGGCTGGGGGTTTGTGCGCCTGCGCCCCCACCCTGTGGCTCAGAGGGCGGGCGCGAGTCAGGTCAGGGCTGGTCTCCCTGCTTCTCAGGTTCCAAGCCAAGCTCCACGCTTCATCTTCCTGTCTTTACCACCCACTGCTTCCTCCTTCCCACCGCAGTCCCCTCACCTCCCAGGCCAGCCCCAGCCCAGGCCAGCTGGCAGCTAGCCAGGGCAAAGGCTCCCAAATCCATTTGATAGATGGAAAAACTGTGGTCTAGAGCAGTGGTCCCCAACCTTTTTGGCACCAGGGACCAGTTTCATGGAAGACAATTTTTCCATGGATGGACTGGAGGGGAGGTATAGGTGGTGATGTGTGGCCGGGTTCCTAACAAGCCACAGATGGTCAGGACCCCAGGGGTCGGGGGCCACAGGTCTAGGAGGAAGATACATGACTTGCTCTGCTGGCTCAGCCCAGTAGCCTACTGGTCTCTGGCCACATTTCTCAGCCCTGCCCCCACCTCACTTCCCAGAATCCCCTGTAGGGCCAGGGGGTCTCCACATACTGGTCTGTCCATCAGCACATCCCTTAAGAGTGCTCATTCCCACAGCCAGTTATCCAGTCATTCATTCATTCACTCTTTTGTCCGCCCAATGAGCCTATCGGCCCATCTCCCACCACGTGTCAGGCCCAGTGCCGGGGTTCATGGGGCCTCAAGGAGGAAAGAGCAAGGCCTGTGTTCAGCAGGCGTGTAGGAAGTCCCGTCTGTGGGCCAGGCAGAGTGGAAGGGGCAGGAAACGCCATATACAGACCAACCCTGGCTGTCCCCATAGTGTTCACAGCCTGTAAAGGGCTCTGCCAGGACCCAATCCCACTTGTCAGTGGCAAGTCACAAAATCTCCAAGCCTCAGTTTCCTCATATGCATGTGGGGATGCTAAGACCCAACTCGCTGGGCTACTGTGGGGATTAAAGGAGGCAAAAGCCAGAAAGCTGTTAACATGGTGCCTGCCCCGGTCAGGGCTTAGGATGGGCTGCCGGTTATTATTGTCATTGTCAGTAATAATAATTGGGGGCAGCAATGATCACAGCAGCGGCTAAAGCTCTTCAAACACTTGGTGCCAGGCACTGGGGGTGCAGGAAGCAATCACTGCCACATCCCATTGCAAAGCTGGCGAGGAGCAGACTCAAAAAGCCCCTACAAGCGTCTGATGAATGAGGGAACCAATGACAGGAGGCACGGCCCTGCCTCCAAGGAAGGTGCAATCCAGTATGTTTCGTGGGTAAGGAAGTCTTTCTGCACACGTGTGCCAGCTTTTAGGTGTGTACACACACGTGTCTATGTGAGGGACCTGGGGGTGTCCTGTGATGCAGGGAGCACAGCTGCTCGTGCCGCTTAGCACCCCCCATGCTCCCGCTGTCCCAACCTTACCCTGCCAGTGATCACGGCAGAGCTGAGGGGACCATGGCAAGAGTGGGGGCCACACCTGTGGAGAGAAGCCTGGAGAGATGCTTTGCATAGTCACGGCCGCCAGATTACAGACCTAGGCTGGGCCCTAGGTGGGAGTGTGAGGACTCTGCTAGGTGTTGCCCACACAAACCAGGACCCCCGTATCCACCCCTTATGCCCGTCCCGGCACAGCACCCATGTTCCTGCTGGCAGGCTGGGCAAGTCTGAGGAGGTCAGAGGAGGTCACAGGCAAGGCAGGGCGGTGGGCCCAAGGGCCTTGTGGGGTCTGCCAGACAGGGGAGGGCGGGTCCAGGGCTCCCCCGGGGCCACCAGGCAGGCCTGGCTCTGCCCTGCTGGGGCCAGCAGCTGGAGGGGAGTAAATATAGCACGGGGCGTCCCGGCCACATTCCTGGGAGGCCAGCAAAGCCCGCCTGCCCGCTGCTCTAAGCAGAGCGCGGCAGCCAGGGCCCAGAGCCGCCACTGCCCTCTTCCCAAACAAACAGAAAAATAAATAAAACCAGCTCTTATGGCTGACACGGCTAGGGGGAGGGGGCAGGAAGGGTTGGACCGAGGGGAGTGGGTAGGCAGGATGGCAGACCAGTTGCCACTTTTCTGTTCCACTGGGAAGGAGGCAGCCAACAAAGGAGGAAAATGGAGGAAAAGGGCAGGGAGATGGTCAGAGATGTCAGAGAGGGGGAGAAAGTCCCTGTGAGAGACTAAGGGTATCACAAGTGGAGGCGTGGGGGAGGCAGGTCAGGAGGGACAGGGAAAGTCTCAGGGCAGGCACAGCTGGGAGTCAGCAGAGGCAGCCTCTGGGTCAGTAATTCTGTGACAAGGATGCCCCAGGGGGGGCGGCAGGCAGACAAAGGGGGCTTGTGGGCTGGGGCAGGGGGGCAGCTTGAAGGGCCATGAAATATTAAAGAGCTCGGCCAGTGAGTGACAGAGGTCATAAGAAGCAGGAGACTAGCCAGGGAGCGATGGGGAGCCCTGAGGCGGAGGGCCACCCCACCTCTGGCCTGTCTCCCCAGCTCCCCTCCTGCTGGCTCCCCTCTGTCTTTCCAGTGACAGAGGACAGGCTGAGGGTGGGAGGGGCCGCCGGGATTAGCATGGGAGGGAGACCTCTGCGGCTCCCTCTTCCCTCGGGCTGATCTGGGCACAGCCGGCCTTCCAGAGCTGCCAGCCACCCTAGCAAGAAAGCAGGAGGGCTGTCAGCACAGCTGATGCTACGGCACCTCCTGGGCAAGGAGGGGGAGATGTCCAGCTTCCCCTTCCCAAGAAAATCAGCCACTTCCCACAGAGACTTGCAGGAGGGAAGGCTGGCCTCACAACACAGCTGAGGCAGCAGGTCATCCCCTAGCCCTCCCACCCCACCCCGGCCCCATTATCAGCCTCATGACCTTGGCCAGTCCCCTTGTCCCTGAGCCTGTGTCTTCACCAGCCTCAACAAATATACCCCAGCAAATAACGTGCTGCAAACCTGGCTGGGGCCAAGCATCTGCATGCATTATCCCAGATTATCCTCTCAGGTCCCTAGGAGGTATCAGTCCCATTTTGCAGATGGGGAAGAGAAACTCAGAGAGGCAAAGTGATATGCCTGAGGTCACATACCTGGTCATGAGCAGAATGGAGTCAGAAATGCTAAGTGTGAATCATGTGTTCTTTTCTTCACTGGGGGATATGAAGTCCTTGTCATCATAACAGCCAACTTTTGTTGAATGCTGACCATGGGTTAGGCCCCATGCTGGGCACTGTGCAACCATCCCTGTGTCCATCTGAAAATGGTTTTGTGAGGCAGGCATTCTTACTGTCCCATTTCAGAGATAAGGAAACTGAGGTTGGCAAAGATAACACAACTCAGTAAGATGTCATACATCCAGCTAGGTGGTGACATGGCCAGGATTTGGAGCCAGGTCTGATGGCCTACAGAGCCACTGCTCATACATACTTGTCTGGGTGAGGTCAAGGGAGGGGGTTAGGAGGACCCAGTAGGCATGGGGCTAGGTGGTTGAATTGGCTGCTAGAACGGATACCATGAAAAGGTCAAAAACAAGGTCATAATTGCTGTGCTGGGGGGTGGCCAGCAACTGCTCTGGGTGCAGGAGGTGGGCAGAGGCTGTGGCGGCCTAGCAAGAGTGATCTGCCTGGTCTACCCAGAGACCCTGTACCAGGTAACATAAGCCCCCTCCCCCAGCATGAGGATACTGAGGCTGGTCCCGAAAGGGCCAGTGGAGCCCTGTCTTGTTGGTCCCCAGGGTTCGAACCTGTGCTCCAGGGCCAGTGTTCCAGGAACTAATCACCCCAACAGAGCCCCCAGTGCTGTGGAAGGGGGGCAAGATCCCTTCCCTCCCTCCCAGGCCCTGTGAGCCCAGAGGGAGGCCAGCATCAGAGGCAGGAAATGAAGAAGAATTTGCGATCTAATTGAGCTGGCAGGGGATTAGGCAGCAGAATGCAATTACAGGGGCTGGAGCTGGGCCAGGGGCGCTGACACCCCGAGATGTGGCCTGGCCCAGGTGACTGGGCCCAGCCAGTCTCTGGGCAGAGACACCTGACTTGGGGTGGGGTGGGGAAGATGGGTAGAGGCAAGGGCTGAGACCTCCGCATACAGACGACTGTAGGGTTCCAGCTCCACATGAGACCCAGAAGCAAGAGTTTTCCTGGGAATTCTCCCCCAGGGAATAGTCCCGTGGACTGTCATATGGGGACTAGGGACACATGCTCTCATAGGCTCTGCTCATGCATGTACATGCATGTGTTCACACTCCCAGGTAAGCCTTGCATATCCATGTTCACCTGCGCTGGGGCAGACTTCCCAAATTGCAGACACACAGCTCTGGCCCTTTGCTGTCACTAGCTCCACCAAAGAGTGGGGGGGACACGACCCCCCCAAAACCACTCATGACCTTAAAATCCTTTTATTCCTGTAATCACAGGCTGCCATCGCCGTGGATACGCGCTGTCACCCTGGCCCCAGCCTGTCTCCCTCTGCGGCTTCCAAAACTCCCAGCAGGCAGGCAGACGGGGAGGCTGCCCAGTTACTGCTTGGTGGGGGAGGATTGGGTGGGAAAGGTTCAATTCTACACACGCATGCTACACACACTCTGGGCCTCAAACAACCAGAGGAGAGACTCAGACAGACTGGCAGACAGAGATACAGAGAGAAAATGGAACACATAGCCACCAGACAGCGAAGACAGAGACCACTGCCCACACGGCTCAGGCATGCACATTCCCACATTCACACACACATTCACAATTCAGATACACACCGCTAGGGAGCCAGACACTCCCAGATTTATAAGCATATACAAAACAGATACACAAAAATCACAAACACAAACTCCAAAATTCTAAGCACACAAAACTCATCGAATATATACATTCCCAGATTCACAGGGACATATCCAACTTTCACGTATACAATCTCAGATACACAACCACACATGTACACAGACAATGCAGATCCGCACACTTCTAGATCCACAGATGCATGCCCTGATTCATAAACCCATGTATGCTCGGACTCCCACACCCTCAAGACAGACAGACATTTAACAAATTCACCGATATAGACACACAACTTGCAGACACACATGTCCTGAGTCATAAGCACACACATCGCCCAGATTCCCACATCCTAGACCAACAGACTAGTGCCCACGCAGCCTCAGCTCTGTCAGCTGACACTGCCTCTGGCTTTGGGGGGCAGGTGGAGGGTTGGAGATTCCTGGGTCTTTGAGGGGGCAGTCCTTTCTCATTGCAAGAAGCCTGGGAGGGTGGGCTCAGCATGAGGGAGGGGAGCGGGGGGGAAGTAAGAGAAAGCAGAAAAAACTTTAGTGGGATATTCTTGTTGGGCAGTAGCGCGTGAGTAACGGGGGAGGCTTTTTGTGGTCTGGTGAGTTCCAGCTATGAGTGAGAGTTTAACTATTAATACACTTAATCAAGGACACTTCGCACAAACATACACAACCACACACACAGGGCTGGGGTGGGACCAGGTGGTGCGGGGAAAGAAAGAGCACGCCCCAGGAAAAAAAAGGGAAAGCCCCAAACAGGGCCCCAGGGGGTGGGAAAGGGGGCGGAGCTTCCACCGGGGCCTGCCTCTAGAGCCCGGCCAGAGTGATTCATTTCTGCACCCCCAGAAGGGTGGGGTTTGATACACAGCAGGTGCTCAATGAATAAATGAATTACATATAAAGAGTGGGCAATAATAAAAACTAATAACAATACGTGAGCCCCCCCCATGTTGATCAATTAAGGCAGGCTCCAGAGCACCATGCATGGGGAGTTAATTCCCACTAAATGATCAACCCACCAGACAGGGGGCTTTCGGAAAGTAGGCCTGGGTCTGGCTCACCTGTATCCCCCCATTCCTCCACCCCACCCTGCACCCTGAAAAGGTAGATGACCTCAGCCCAGCCCACAACCCTCTCTCTCTCCTAGGGAAACCCCCATCTCCATTCTACCCTCCCATAAAATAACTAGGTGGGATCCTAAAGAAAGCAGGATATTTAATTCTCAGAGACTTGGCTCTTTATCCGGATGCAACCCCGCCCCCACGCTCCTATAGGCCTGTTTCACACTTGCCAAATGGGTAGAAGGCAGGCAAAGAGCTGGTAAGAGGCAGCCAGAGTCGCGGGTCACGGTGGGAACCCATGGAACATAGGCCTGTGCTGGCCTGTGCCTTGGATGCAGAATCCTACCCTCCCCTTCCCCCACCCAGTGCAGCCCAGCCCAGCCCAGCCCAGCCGGGTGGACATTCCAGGCCTCACGTGATAAAGACGAGGCCACTGGCCCTCGGGTAAGTCAACAGGCTCAGTCGCGGGAGAGATAGGAGGCCCAGGCCAGGGTCACCTGCTGAGCCGGGAAAACAGCCGGCCCAAATACACACATAAATAAGGCAACAACCGACAGCCAGCCAGCCAAGGGTCTGTCTTCTGCAGAGGTTCACCTTGGAAAGGGAAGTGGCGTGGAGAGGGAGGCCAAGGCTGGCTAGGGGCTTCCCTGGGAAAGACTCAGCTCCGGCCAGGATTGGAGGGGGGGTTCCTACCGGGCTCCCCAGGGTTGACTAAGAACTCAGAGGCCAATCTCCCTCAGCTGTTCTCACCTCTTCCCAGGGCAAAAATCAAACCGTCACCCCCTCTCCCTCCTCCCCAAGGAGAGAGGACAATTTCCGTTCTGGGAGGGGGGTGACAGCTGCAGAGCGGGCCACTCCCCACCCCCACCCCCCAAGCTCCAGCTTGACTCTCATCTAGGGAAACTGCTAAATCAACACTACGCAGTTATGGGTAGGTAGCGCCGGCCTGAGTCTCTCCGCACGGCTCTCGAAACGGGTTTGGAGGGGGCTTCGGGCCCCAGTTCCTGAGTTTCCAGTGGCGGTTAGAACGTAGGGTACGGGCGTCATTTGGGAGAGGAATCAGGTCAAGCTTAGGCCAGTAGGCCCCCAAAAACATCTAATTTAAATGCTCCCAATCGCAAGGGACGGACACCCCCCCACCCCCGCGGGCTGGGGCAGCTGAGGTGGCGCCGGGCGTTCAAATCGCGCTCCAAACAAGTCCGCAGCAACCGCGCTCGCAGCCCCCGCCAGGCGGCCCCAGCGGAAAACTTGAAAGGGACTCTGTTTGCCGGCGGCCCCGGGGCGGCTCCGGCGGGGGCGAGGGCCGAGCGATCACACACGCCCCCCTCCCCAGCGCTTCCTGAGCAAACGCGGGGGGGGGGGGCGGTTTGGGCCCACCACAAATCCAAGGGCTCCAAACAGCGCCCGCGGCGCAGGGAGAGGCGGGGATCAAGGAGCTGGTCCGCCGGCCACCCCTTCAGCCCCCCCATCCGAAGACGCGACTCTCAGACCACCCAGGTTCTGGGGGCAAAGTGGGGTGCGGCCGCCGAACCTTCAGACCCCTGTCACAGGAGACTTAAGGGAGCGGGTCTTACCGAATAAGTCACTACAGAACCCCCCAAATTTACTGGTGCCTCCTTGTAGCCCGTGGCACGAGCCCAACTCCGCGCGCCCCTTCGTGTTCCCGGGGGAGAAAAAAAGAACAAAAAGATTTTGCTCCCTCATTGGCTGCTTCAACTCTTTTGACAGGTCCTGGAGGTGGCCCCCCATTTAAAAACTGGGGTCACTCACTTCTGTCGATCCTACAAATAAACAAAGCCAGGCGCACCCCGCGCTCCCCGCCGGAAAGCAGCCCATTCCGGGCGAGGACAACTTCCCCTAGTCAGAAAATTAACACATTCCTCTCGCGGCGGCTCAGCCCCTCGCACTGCTCCCGGGAAGCGCAGGGGTGGGGGTGGGGGGTCGGGCAGAACTTCAGGGTTAAATTTGGGGCCGGAGCAGCGTGGCAGGCGCCTGGGACGCCCGCCTCCCACAGTTCCGCAGCTAGAGCAACACCCCCATTCTCCTTCCCTGGCTTCGCACGCTGCTTGGCCCACGCGGGGCTCGAGAGACAGCCCCACAGACTCCCAGAGGCTGGGGAGGGAAGGAGAGAGGCCGCGGGGCACGGTGGTGGGGGGGTGATACTTTGACGGAAAAAAAAAAAGGTCAAACTTGATCTGCCCGCCAGGCACCCCGCGGGCAGCGGGGGCGAGGAGCCGGAGGGGAAATGCAGAAGTGGCCGCCGCCTCTTCCAAGTGGTGGGGGAGGCTCTGAGCAGTTACAGTCGCCCCTAACGCAGGGCTGCGAGCGGGGTCTGACGGGGGGGGCAGTGCGCGCCAGAGATCTCCAAGCAGCCGCCCCCGCAGGCGGAGCGCCCGCCCAACGCCGAGAGGTGAGGACCCCAGGAGTCCGCCGCCCCAGCGCCCGCGAGCTCCAGTAACGGGGGGCGGTATCCCGCAGGGAAAGCCTCAGCCCCACTCCGCGGCGCCCAACCCGCCGTCCGCGACCCTAAAACCCCTCTTTTTGTCTGAACTCAGTGATCTGCGACCGAGCATACTGCGGCTTGGGTATAGCAGCGGCCACCGAGCGATCACTGGCGCTAGGTCTCCCAGGCTCCGAGGCTCCGCGGCTCAGGCTGCGGGCGCCCCCTGCCCCTCCCAAACGCGGACCCCTCCTACCCAGTCCCTCGCTCTCCGCACCTGAACTTCGGGGGAACCCGCGCCGCCAAACTTTCAGCCGACTCGCACCGAACTCCGGCCCTGGCCGCGCACCGAAGCCCGGGGGAGGAGAGGGAGGTAGGCGGGGAAGGGGAGGGGGCCGGCCTCCGGGGGGGGGTCGAGGGAGGGCCGTGGCCCGACACCTACCGGCTCTCCAAGTCGTCCAAGCCGCCACCGCCGCCGTCGCCGCGAGGCCGAGGGGGAGGGGCGGGGCGGGGAGCTGCGCTCCGCTCTGGGCACCGCCGCCGCGGTGCGCTCCGCTCCAGCCGCCAGCCGTGCCCGGTCCGGAGCCGGAGTCGCGCCGCCGCGGCTGGCCCGAGGCGGGGAGGGGGGGGAGCCTGTAGCACCTGCCCCTCCTCCCCCTCCCCGCAGCCCAAATTAAAAAACAACAAAAAGCAACTAATCACCCCCGAGCGGAGTGCGGCGCGGCGGGCGGAGGGCTCGGCGTGCGGCGCCCGGACTCAGCGGGCGGCGCGCATGGCTGGGCGCGGGCTGGGAAGGGTTGGGACGCAGGGCCCGGCTCCGGGGGATGAGGCTCAGCCGCTCTGCTCGCTCGGCTCGGGCGCCTGCTCTTGCCGCCACCGCCGCCTCTGCTGCCGCCAATGCCGCCGCCTCTACATCCCCGCTCAGGCTCCGCCGCCTCTGCCGCCGCCACCGCGCGCCCGCCCGGGCAGGAGCTATGAACGCTGCCCGGGGGCTGCCGGCAAAACCCGGACCGGACTCGCCGCTCCCTCCTCCCCCCCCACCTTCACCTCGGCTCCCCTCCCTCCTCCCGCCGCCTCCCTCCCAGCGCAGCTCTGGCCACTTGGACGCCGCAGGCTCTGAGGCCGGAGCCGCAGCCGCTGCGCCTCCAGCTCCCCGCGCCCTGACGAGATCCGCCCAGGCTCAGCTCCCTCAAGCGCCCAGTCTTTGCCTTTTTTCCACAACTTTACAAAAAGAAGACCTCCCCCCTTTGGTGAGGGCTGACTGGGCTTGAAGACGCACCTTCCGGGGAAATATGCCCCCTTTTCACCGGGGCAAGAAGCTTCGAGGGAGGGTTTGGCCGCGCCCCCCAGATCAGGTGCGCAGCTGACTAGGAAGTCCTAGCCGAGGCTCTTGGAGTTAGACACATGTTCAAAGACCCCACCTTTGCCAGACTCAGTGGGCTCTAGGTCTCCAGGAGAAAATGTCCCCATTTCACAGGTGGGGAAACTGATTCAAGAAAGGATATTTTGTTTCCTACGCAGGCGCCAGCCTAAACTCTGAGTCCTGGGGCTAAGGCGACTCTTACATTGTGGTGCCCTGGGACCGTGGCCTACGAACTCAGAGCTTGAGACGGCCCTGAGCAGCAGCCCTCAATAGATACTGGTTTAAGAGAGAAAACTCAGCCTTGCCAGAATAGGCGCCCAGTGAGGCAGATTGGGACCGCATATCCTCTCTTTTCACTCCGTCAGTGCCCCTCCGTCCTCCCAGCTTGGGCTGATCGTACGACTGCGAATGTCTTCCCCACCGCGGGGACCCACAGAGAGAGCCCCCGGGCTCATATAATCCTAAACTGCATGTAATCACAAAGTGTAAGTTTTCTTCGATTCTCTGGAATTCGTGGGGGCCCGTTTGTGCAGCAAGCAGATCCTCTGCACGGAAGAGAAGACGCACCCTCAGACCCGACCCGACAGTGGGGGAGGGGCAGGGCGGTTGGGGAAGTCTGCCTAGGGTTAAACGTTACTGCCTGAGATTGGGGCCCAGATAACAGGGAGTTAACTGCGGCAACCCCGGCGCCTCCAGCCACAGGCGCGGCCTCGGTGAAAGAAGCGAAACCTGTCTCCCACCTCGCTGCTTCCTCTCCTCTGCGTGGCCAGGCTATTTACGAGGCTGGTACGAGAGCAATGGGGTCTGGGTCTCCTGGGAGCAGCAGCTGCCACCCACCCTCCAAGCCTTCAATATGTGGCCTTGGGGCCTTGACCCACCCAGAGTGAGGGGATGGGGGAGGTGTCAAAGAGCAGAGCTCAACGGGAATGTGTTGCTTCTCTCCCACTCCTGACATCCGAGGCCACACGAAGTGACCCCTCCCTGGACATCGTGTACACCCCCTCCCAGCCAATTCTTGCACAGATGCTGACAAGTGTCCTCTTTTAACTACTGTGGCAAGGAATGTCTCCTGTGGGGAGATGTTTAGCCTCTCTCCTCCTCCCCAGCAGCCTTTTTCAACGCCCACCCTCCGACAAACATACCATGTGAGTAAAAGCAAGGTGCTAGCTATGGAAACAGTTTTAAGATAGTGAACAGCCCCAGATTATCACCCCTAAACTGCTTAAAGATAGACATTCTGAGCATCATCCTAAGTGTCAGGCACTGTGTTGGGCACTGACTTTATAAGGAAAAAGGATGCAGAATCCCAGGTCTAGATGCTCCAGGATCTCCAAGCACTTAGTGTATCTCCATCTACCCTTTCTGGGGAAACTGAGTCACAGACTGTGAGGGAGGACCTGTGCCTGGGAGTCAGCAGCAGGCCTCGGAGGATTAGGACCCAAGAAGTGAAACTCTATGCTGCAGAGCTCCTGAAGCCTAGGGTCAATGCAGACTCGGGTCACGTATATCCCCCAAAAAGTTTTACACTGGGATCCAAGGGGGAGGATGAGTAGTAGCTCCACCTTATGGAATTGCTGACTATTAATTTTCCACTTTTTTTGAGATCTCTGCCCCCCCCATCCCCATCCCCCAACTCAAGAGGGCAAAGGCCAAGGAGATGCAGACTACAATGAAGGAAGGCCAGGTGATCTCCATGGTGATGGCTTCCTCAGGGGAACCTGTGATGACATGTGTCTGGCCCAGTTTAGAGGGCAGGTCTTGGAGTCTTCCCCTTCTCCTAAAAATTAAGAACTGGGGGAAGGCTGGGTGTGGTGGCTCAAGCCTGTAATCCTAGCACTCTGGGAGGCCGAGGCGGGGGGGATCATTTGAGCTCAGGAGTTTCAGACCAGCCTGAGCAAGAGCGAGACCCTGTCTCTACTAAAAATAGAAAGAAATTGGCCAAACAACTAAACATAGAAAAAATTAGCCGGGCATGGTGGCACATGCCTGTAGTCCCAGCTACCTGGGAGGCTGAGGCAGGAGGATTGCTTGAGCCCAGAAGTTTGAGGTTGCTGTGAGCTGGGCTGATGCCACGGCACTCTAGCCTGGGCAACAGAGTGAGACTCTGTCTCAAAAAAAAAATAAAAAAAGAACTGGGGGAGACCCAGAGCCTCACCTGTTCAACCCAGGTGGGAACCAGAAAGGAGTGGGCAGAACTATTCACATGGAAAATGCAATATGAACTGGAAATGTCATGTGCAAGCCATTCACATAGAACTCTCCACCATAGATGGCAAGTGGGAAACATCCGGGAAGGATGGGGTAGGGGTTTCTGCCCTTGGGAGAGACCTATCTCGTCCTGGCCCCTTTCCCCAAGAAGAAGGGAAGCCATCACTGGTTCACTATTCTCTCCCCTCTCCCTACCTCCAAAAAGGAATATTTAACTCTCACATTGTTATTCAACTTTCTGCTGAGTTTTCAACCAGTCAGGCTTCAAGACAGGAAGCAAGTTCCTTAAGTCTCCAGCACCTTCGGAAAGAGGGCCCCTGCATTGTCCTGTCCTGTCTCCATGGAGGAGCGCATCCATCCAGGACCCCAGCTGGGCCTCTCCTGGATGCTGGGATAACATCCATGCTGGTATTTATGAAGCCCTTAGCCTGAGCAAGGCATTGTGCCAAAGAGTTAAAAGTATATTGTCTCATTTCATCCTTACAACAGCCCCAGTAGTATCAGCCCCATTTTTCAGATGAGGAAACGGAAGTGAGATGAGCACCAGAGTTGTTCTCTCATTCCTGACGAGGCTTGCTGTTCTAGTGAGGCCTGGTATACAGATCTGACCTGGGGCTCCCCTGCCTTACACCACGGGACTCTGCCCAAACCCCTTCCCCTCTCAGCCTGGCTTCCCAAACTAGCCCTTTTCCTACCTACAATCCCTGGGCCCTGCTGACCACACCACCTAATGCTGGCAGTTTCCCCAGACACCCCAAGACTCCCCTTCAGGTTTCCAGAGCTTTGCATATACTGTTCCCTCTGCCTAGAAGGGCTGTAACCAAGCTTACCTCACAAACTCCTCATTGAGGTCCAGGAGCATCTGTCACCCCAACTCTGACTGCCACTCCCAGCCTGAGTTTGGGCCATACCTACAGGGCCACCTCTAGCCTTTGTGAAAATTAGAAAAAGATACACCCTTTTGACAGATATAGGAAACCATGGAGGTCACAGACTGCCTTTCAGCCTTCCTAGCTCCCTTTGCTAGGTGCCTTTTTGTACCACATGCGCTGCGCAACTGCACTCTGTGGCCTGGCTTTGGGCCCCTCATCTCTCCCCTCCTATGGCCACAGTGACCATACTGCACAGAAATGGCTTTTATGTCCATCTCTCTACTCATCCCTTCATTACCACTACCGGTGAAAATTCTTTGAGAGTAAGGAAGTCTCCTACCTGCCCTGGGTCTGAAGCTTGGACTCTAAGGTCATACCAGTAGTAACAATCATAGCCAACATCCTTCTGACCACTTACTATATGTCAGGCACCGTACTAATCGCTTTATGTGCATATGCTTATTTAATCCTCAGGCTCAGATACCAGCTCAAGGTTACAAAATAGCAAAACCAGGATTTCAATCCAGGTCTTGTCTGAGGCATTTTTCATGACTGCCATTTACCTGCTAATGTCCATCACTGATTAAATACCCAGTGACTGGAAATGGCTACATAGAAAGGAGTATAGGAATTATAAAGATAGCCAATCCCGAACTGGGTCTAATGTCTACGGCTTTGCGCTTGCTCAGGTTCCCTCATCTGCATCACAAAAGATGGGGACAAGGCCTGGTGAAGCTGTGTGCACCTGTAATCCCAGCCACTCAAGAAACTGAGGTGGGAGAATTGCTTGAGGTCAGGAGTTGGAGACCAGCCTGGGCAACATAGCAAGACTCCAAGGCTCCATATCAAAAGATAAAAATAAAAGGATGGGAGCAAGGGTGTTTGGAACCCTGCCTGCTAGGGCAGGGTATAGGACAGTCTTCAGTGGGGTCACACCGGACATTGACCTCAGGCCTGGGGCTGCAAACATGGGGCAGAGAGGCAGAGGAGCTTAACTATACGGGGCTGTGGCCCCAGGCCTTTGGGGTCTCAGCCCTCACACACTGACCACTGGACTTAAGTCTCCCCCACCCCTAACCCCATTACCTCTGAGAGCTATGAAACGAAAATTCAAAAAATCTAAGTCTCTCTCTCAAGTGACCCAGGCTCGCCCATTCCTGATCAGGCAGTTTGGTGGCCCATGCCTGGTCTTCACCTGTGTAGACAGGCAGGAAAGTGGGGAGGACAGAAGGGGGCTCCAGCCCCAGAACAAAATGACTGTGGGGACAGAGAGCAGAAGCCAGGCCAGTGCACACTCCATGTTTCCCCTTGCCCAGGCACAGCTATACACATGCCGCACACAACCAGAGGCGCGGGGAATTCAGGCGTATGTGGAGGGGGACAGTTTGGGGGGCATCATACCCTTGACAGTAACCCTTGGCTTCTCTAGGCACAATCACGGTTCAACTGTCTGTTCTACGGCAATGGGGCTGAGTGCTCCTAGAGGCCAAAGCTGTGGCTGCAGGGCTCCCGGGGCTCGGAAGAGGGAGGGGCAAACATTGCCAAGGGGAAGGGAGATACCTGAATGGGGGCTTGGGGAAGGGGGAGGGCACAGAGTCCCCAACCTGGAGGAGGCGTGCCCTGGGCACGAGAAGGCAGCCTGGCCAGAAAGCGCCCTGCCCAAGGCCTTAGGCTAGGGTGGGGTGGTATGGGGGAAGCTCGCTGGCAGAGAAGGGGTGGGGCTCAGCCTCCCTACACAAATCTGGCCCCAGAGGGCAGAGCAGGGTCACAAATGCCCCTCACACTGAGACTTCTGCAAATAGCCCGGCCTCTCTTCAGACTAGGGCCCCCAAGGACCCCTTTACCAACCCCTATTCTACCTTCCCCTTCCAACTCCAAAGAATGGGGTGCTCAGGCAGTGCTTGGGGGTGGGCCTGGGATGTACTGCTCTTTGAACTGGCGGGACTGGTTTTGTGTCTAGCCGCCTGGGCAGTCACGGGTTGCCCGCCAGGCCTGGGAGGAGGGAGGCCTCAGGAAGGGGCCCCTTGTAAATCGTTAACTCCCAGAGCCAGCCGTCACTGGGTCCCCTGGGCTCCACCCCCAGTCATGACTCTGGCCCTGAGAGTGCCCAGCCCCAGGCCAGAAGTCAAAGGTTAGAGGTCAGAGCCAGAAGTCCCAGCACCTGGGCAAGTCCTTCCCCCAAGTAGCAGGAGGGAGGTGGGGAGGCTGCTTCCCTCTAAATTCTAAGAGCTTCTCACCCTCGTGGCCCTCCAGCCTCCAGACCTGTCTCTCAGGGGAAAGAGTTGGGCTCTGGGTGGGCCTCTTGGGGCAACCCTTGGGCACCAGCCCCTTACTCTCCTGTGGAGATAATCATGCCAGTCCCACTCCCTCCACCTCACAGGTCCTCGTCAGGACTAAATAACGTATGGAGAAAGGAAAAGGACTATTCAGAATTGGGACAGGACCCTCATCACCATTCCAACCCTGCTTCCTGGTGCTGGTGTCCCCAGGGGAAATGATAAAAGACTGCCTTAGTGGAAGAAGCATTGTGTTCAGTAAACCCTTTACCAGCTTGGTAAGTAATCTCTTTAGGAACTGCATTCCCATTTTGCAAATAAGGAAACTGAGGCTCTGAGAGGCAACGTGACTTACCCAGGCTATGGTGGCTGTACAGGAATGGGGCCAGGATTTGGATCAGTTTTGTCCTATCAAGCTGAACCTTTGAAGGAGTTCAGCCCACCTCCTCAAATTCCTAAGCTACAGGTGTGAGAACACACCTTAATGGCAGAAAGGGCTGGACAACCCCTCCCCCCTAGTGTAAAACTGTTGGGGGCCTCCAACATAGAGTGTTTGTGGACAGGATACTATCAATGCTCCCCACCTCTCTGAGCCCCACCCCGCCACTCCCGGATTAGCACCTAGATTATCGCAGGGGAGGCTTGGCTGCTGCCCTCCACTCGCTCCGCTCCCCGCAGGAAGAATTCTCCAGACAGGTTAATGAGGGGGGATTGATGATGCTACCACCCTTTTCGCTAGGGAGGCATCTCAGAAGCTGAGGAGCCGAGAAAAAACAACATCAACTTTTAATCGAGATTGCAGATTCAGAAAAGATTCATAAGTGAAATGATTCCCCAAGGAAATATAAAAAGTTACTTACGGCGTTGCTAAATTGGGCATGCTTCAATCAGGGGCTGCTGAGAAATCATTAGGATATACACGATGATGTTTTAGGTATATGTGAGCTCTGTCAGGAGGGCTGGCTATTGCTCCAGCTACAGAGAGGGGGTCTGGCCCTGAGCGGGCAGTGGCCTCCTGTATCACCCAGTCCCAGGGCTGGGGAAGGAGGGGAAAGTGTGGAGAATCCTATCTGCCAGGCCCCAAGGGCCACTGCCCACAGGCTGCTGCTCAGGGCCCCAGAGACTATAGCAAGGGAGAGTGGAACAGGAGAGGCTATGGTTAGATAGAACTTTTTCCCTCTTGCAAATGGCTAGTGGGGAGTGGCAGAGCTGTACCTACTTACTTCCTTTGAAAAACTAAAGAGAATACCTACTCTTCATATCCGAGCCCTTTCCCTATTCTTTGGTTTGGCCTGAGGAAGTGGGACCCCACTTGGACACAGAATTACCAGAATGCTCTCTCAGACACACATCAGAAGTCTTTGCTGGAGTGAGGGGGCAAGGCAGGTCATTCTGTTTGGTTACTCCCTCCAGGGAACACTAGGGGAGTAAATCACCCTGGGAAAAGTTCTAGGATGATCACTAGTTTTCGAGGATATTCTCCCCTCCCATTGCAGCCACCTTCATTTTCTCAAGGGGGAAGGCTTACCCGAGTCTAATTCTTTTCTCTTGCTGTAGTCCCTTGCTTTCTGTCCCTTGCTTTTCTCAGACCTAGGGACTTTTAGGGTGAGTCTGGGACATCAGTGAAATGTGAAGGGACAGGGTCACTGCTGCATACTGATCCCTCTCCCCTTCCATGCACTCTTGGAGGCCAGGACTCCTGGGGCCCAGGACAGTGATAAGGTCTATCCATCTCCGCGCTCTGTCCAGGGCCTGGTCCCAGTTGGTGCTAAATAAATGTTTACTGAAGAGGAAGGTGCGCACAGGAAGAAGGGAGACAGGCCAGGGACTGCCTGGTCAGGGGGCTGCAGTGGCTATATACCTGGACTCCTTGCCTTAGACCCATCTGCCCGGGTAGCCCCCTCCTCCACTGCCAAATCATCTGGGAAGGCACGAAACCCTAGCCGGATGGTGGTGGCCATGCTGCCTTGTGGGTGACCCGAACCCGATCCTGGCCAGGCCGAGGCGCTATTTTAAACCCCAACCCCAAGCTGCTGCCTTGGCCTGCCAGGCCCATCTCTGATTACAAAGGCACTGCCCACCTCCCGGCCACTCCGTCTCCCCCACCCTGGGACCCCCTGGGCTGTGCTGAGTCAATGTGTCTTGGTGCAGCCTGTCAACTGGCCTCAATGCCTCTTCCATCCCCCAGCCTTGTGCCCACCCTCAGCCCCCCACCCACATAGGGGCCTGTTCACTGACCCATATTCTGACTGAGACTTCCCCTAAGGATGAGAGTTCTCTTCCCCTAGGGGTGAGGATACACCCTGGCCTGAAAGCCTGAAATGCTGGGCCCAGATTCTGCTGGGGCTAGAGCATACAGGCCAGTACAGGGCTGATGCTATATGAAGAAAGGAAGTAGGTTAGACATATGTAGGAACTTCAGCAGTGAGATTGTGCACGAGGATGCTTTCCCTCCCCTCCCTGCCTGCCTGGCAGAAGAAGAAAATTGACTACACAGGGAGCCCACCTCCCCAATCCCCTAGTTCAAGGGCTGTGAGGAGGGAGGGCGTCAGGATGTGTCTGGAGGGTGGGGACACAGGAAGAAGGGGTTGGGGGACTTCGTACCATTTGGCCAACACATACTGTAGCCAATACATACTGCCTTCCTCCCTCCCACCTTCCTGGAGGGGGCAGTCATCATCTCAGCACTCAGGTGGCCCAGCTGTCAGCTGGCTGGGCCTGTTGGACCTGTGTCCACAATCCTACTGGCTCTGAGGCCTGCCAGCCCCACCCCCAGCCCAGCACCCGACCCAGAGTGAGGCAGCAGAGACACTGCCAGGGTACCACGGGAAGGAAGGAGGCTGATCATTCATGCTGGCGACCCCCATCTCAAGCTGGCTGGACAGAAGGCTGCCTGGGCAGCCCTGAATGCCCCCCGACTGAGCCTGGTCTCCTGCCCCCATGGCTCATAGCATCACCAGTGAGGTGTTGGCACCAAGCCTGGCGCAGCTGAGCAGTGACGCCAGTAGCCCTGCCATCTCAGGCAAGTGCAGTTTGCTCCAGCCTAGCAGTTGGGGCCACCAGCAGCAGGGCGGGGCGGTAGGGGGCATCTCCCACCCTTCTGGGCCTGAAACAGCAGGGGCTAGGGCTGTTCTGGAAGATCTCTCCCCCATACTATTGCAGAAGATCTTTGGCATCCCTATGGGGTCCTGGCTACCCCCTCTTGAGGGGGCTGGTCTTGAGGTTAGACCAGTCGTTCTGAACTAGAGAACCTACCAGGGGACATTTGGCAATGTCTGGAGACGTTTTTGGTTGTTACAACTGCTGTTACTGACATCTAATGGGTAGAGATCAGGGATGTTGCTAAACATTCCACAACGTACAGGACAAGGAATTCAGTAGCCCCGAATGTCAATAGTACTGAGGTTGAGAAACCTTGAGTTAAACCTTAGGAGGAACTTCTCTGACTAATCCGGCAGTCTGGAAGGTGGCAGGAGGCATTCTCCATCCCCCCACCCCCCACACACATACAGGGGCCAAAGCCCATTATCTCCCACCTCCACAGGCAGAGAATGCCCTTCTGCCACTCTGGCTTCAAAGGTCCCTTGTGGCCTTAGAACATGGTAAGTTACCTTCCTGCCCACCTCCCACAAACCAGCCTCTGTGCTTGTTAGAAAAAGTGTCCACAATGGAAGGCCTGGCAAAGCTCTTCACCTGCACATGGAGGGGAGCTCACAAGTCCCACCTCTAGGCAGACTCTACAGAGCCCTCCCCCATGAGGTTGGATTCTGCACCTACAGAAAAGGGTGGGGGCTTGCCCTGCCCCTCCAGGCCTAGCCCCAAAGGGCTCACCCAGCCTGGGGGCTGGCTGGAAGCTCTGGCCTCCTCCTCTCCTCCTCCTCATCTCCTCACCCCCTCCCATTTCTATTTAGGAGGCAGCCATGATGGCTCTGTTCCTGTCTCTGGTTTCCTAGGGAGCTCTGCTGAAGCAGCCCAGCCTCCGTGGGTCCATCTGTCAGGGAGGCTGTTCCGCCCCATCGATTGCTGTTCCCAGGGGGCTGTGCTGCTTGAGGGACCCAATGTGGCCGCCAGATAGGAGGGAACCACACGGATAAGAGGTGGGGGTGGGTGGGGGTGGTCAGCTTGGCAGCAGGCAGAGCCAAGAGGGGCTGACACTGCAGTGAGAAGGCACAAAGCTAGACAAGCATGAGACACGCAGAGAGCCAGGGCTGGCTAGAATGACCTCTAAAGCTGGCTCGTATCCTCAGGATTCAGTTTTGCCTTTAGACATACCAGGTTCCCACTTGCAAAACAACAAGAGCTGACGTTTATTGAGCAGGAACAGTGAGCCCAGCACTGGGCTAGAGGCTTTGCACACCTCTGCTTTCACTTGAGGATCGTACCCACTCAAAGTGGGTGCTGTTACTCTCCTCTAACAGGAGAGGAAGAGGCTCAGAGAGGTCGCGGCACTTGTTAGTAGCCACACAGAGGAACTGTAGCTAAACTTGGAGGCAGGTCAGCCTGGCCCATGGCTGTGCCCCAGTCTCAGACAGGACAGAGCCAGGCCCAAGGGGGAGGAGGCAGTCTCACCCGGCCAGAGGCCCAGCCCGTCCTCCCCGGAGCCGCCTCCTCCTCCCCTGGGCTGCGTGACATCTGCCCCGCTTCCCGGCCCCAGACAGCTGCCCAGAGCCACGTCAGCACTTCCACCGGGGAGTCTGGAAACTGGTTCCAGCCCCTGAGCAAGGGGGGATGACGGGGGCTGCAGGTCTCTCAACGGGATGGCTCTCAGAGAGGGTGACCCACTCAGCAGAGGATGGGTCAGCATGACCTTGGGCTGAGCTTCTGTGAACCTCAGTTTCCCCTGCTGGGGTTAATGTGGGGGGTTTTGGGGAAGCCCTCAGGAGAGAAGGCAAGTAGCATCCTGGGTGGACAAGGAGCAAATATTCCCATGCAGCCACAGTTCCGGGGACACCCAGGGCAGCCTGCGACTCCCACCGTCCACGCGGGGAAAAGTGGTCATCTGGTGGAGCTCACAGGGGCGGGAGAGGGGGAGAGGTGTCTGTGCCGGGGCCCAGGCCCCCACCCCCACCCACGCACACCGGCCGGCTGGGACCAGAGATAACCGGCGCCTCCCGGAAAATCATTAGCATCTGTTTGGGCCGGCAAAGTTGGCCCGCCGGCGCCTCCGCCCTCCGGAAACGGCCCCGCGCCCCAGCTTCGACTCGTGTGGCGACAAAATCCATCTCCCCGGGGAAGGGGCAGCCTGGGTGCAGAGGTGCTGGGCGAGCAGGCGTGCGGGGGTCGGGTCGGCCGCGCCGTCGGGGGCTTCCTCGCGCGGTGTGGGCGGTCCGGTCCGCGCTCCGGGCGATCCAGGCCGGCTCTTGGCGGCGCCCGTGCTGGCGGCAGCCCAGGGAGTGTGTGGAAATGACACCGCCAGGGCGGCGGAGATTCCCCCCTCCTGACATTGGCTGGAAAGTGGAGCAGCTCGTCAGGGACAATCAATGGCGATCGATCGCTGCGCGGCGCGGGCGGACGGCGCGGGGGAGGGGCGGCGGGGCCGGCGAGGGTGGGGGCACCCGCGGCCGAGGTCAAACTACACCAGACCCGCAAGGGGGCACAGCGGCTAGGCGGGGTCACACGGACACACAATCCGTACAGGGAAACACCACTATGGGCCACTGACACCACAAAGGAGGCACAGTCACCACACGGAGTTACGCAACACAACAGTCGGGACAGAACAGGGTCAAACATCTGGTTTGACACCTCTGGTCAGAGACACATAACCATACGATATACGCAGTCGGTCACACTATCACACAACCAGTTCACACCATAACAGGGCCTCACACCACCACAACAGACAGCCTTACACTAGACACCCATAACATCAGCAGGACACAAAATGAGCCGTACATTCCACTAGCTGGTCTCAACCACACAACAGTGATGAGTTACAGACTGGCTGCACAACAAAGTCACACAACAATGCAAAAAAGTCACATAGCCATATCATACATCACCACCACCTCAAAGAACATTGTCAAACTGGCTCTCACACCAGGCAAAACCACAATGGGATCAGGAGCCCAAGGATAGTATACAACAGAGCCACACACTGCTAATTGTGCCCCGGTAACTAAGAGAGGGATGAAGCTGTTTCACACCCCTCGCCATGCCATAGTAAACACCGGGGCATCTGACAGATCTAAATGAGCTCAGGGAGATGAGGTGCTGAGCACAAGACCAGGCACACGTAAGCACTCAACACAGGAACACAGGGGTCTTCTTTTTCTTTTCTCTAGAATTCAGATGTTAGAAGACACAGGGGGTCTTGAGTCATTATTAATAATTATATACTAGGAAGTGCTACCTTATGATGATACAACTACTAAGCATCACTCTCCAGGACCCTGATTCACCCCAGCTGTAAAACTAGTTCTGCCATTATATACACCTGGGAAACACAACTCAAATGTCACAAACACAATTCACACTGCTGCACTCACTCATATAGTGGCCACATTCTCACCTCCCCCCATAAACAACCATACCCACCCCAGGATCCCTCTACAGGGGCAGCAGGCTGTTGTCACGCTGCTACTACGGCTGCTGAAAGCTCTAGCTCTGGGACCTTGGTGGTGAAACTCCCACCCCCACCCCTACCCCCAATCTCCCACCAGGTGCAACTCAACTAGTGCATAGCTACTGGCCTTATTTCCTGCCATTCTCACAAAGTTGTAGGCTGACACAAAGCACCTCCCTCCAGTGGTCACCCACCCAGTTATACAGGGTCCCAGAGCCTCCAAATAAGCTCAGTAAGGACTGCTCCTAGTCAGTCCCTTTCTCCAGGCCTCCATTTCCCCCTAGAGAAATTGAGGCATCAACTTCAGAGTCCCCAGAAAGGCTCTTCCCATTCCAAATCCAAAGCAGGAAACAGGGCTGGCCCCAGATCTCAGCAATCTCCCCCACCCCCATTCCCAGCAGTGCATGTGTGTGGGAGCAGGGCCAAGATCTGTCAGTCCTTCAGCAGACCCTTAGAGGCTGCTCCTGTGGTTCCAATGCAGGGCCAGCTGGGGTGTAGCCTCTACTTCCTCCAGTTTGGGCCTGGGCCTACCAAGGGGCTTCCAGGAATCTCTTGTAGCTAGGGAGCAGCCCCTAAAGGTCCCACCTAGAATGACTCCCAACATTCCCCAGTTTTGCCTGCCTGATCCAAGACACCCCCACAGAGGCCCTTCTAGACTAGGGAGAGAGGTGTGGGCCTGTAACCTAGGATGGGGAGAGCAAGGATGCTCAGGCTGTAGGGGGTGCTACAATCACCAAATCACTCATCCCTCTCCCTTCCCCTTTCCCAGTACACGCCCTCCTAGATCGCTGGAGGAGAATCTTCCTACCAGGCTTTTATTCACCAGGAGGGTCAGCTGGACTCCCTTTTTGTGTCCCAAGATAAGCAGAGGGACAGAAAGACACCAGGCGAGGGCACACAGGCTGGCCAGGTGCGTCTATCCATTTGCCTAACCGCTCCCCCCCACCCCATTTATGGATACACTGTTGCAAGCCTTGCTGAGTATGTAAGCCAAGGGCCCCAAAAGGACCCAGACAGTCTGCCCCCATTCCCTGGTTGTTCCAAAGGGTGGCCTGGCCCTGCTCAAAGAGCGGTAGAGACCTCTGGCTTGTATAGGAATCCAAGAAAGATGTCCCACTGTCCATGCCTACCTCCCTGAACCCATAAGCACCCATAGCCACATCCCTTTAATTTGATAAGACCATTTTTCACCAAGCATGGCCTATGGGCCAGGCTGGGGGCCGAGTGCCCATTTTCTATGAGAAAATCAAAGCAAAAGCCAGATAAATTAGTTGCCCAAGATTATATAACTGAAAAGACGTTGGCCTGTGATTCAAACCCAGACCTGACTCCTGTTCTTCAAAGGCTACACAGCCTCAGGCTCACACCCACGTGCATAAACATTAAGGAATGTTCATGCTCACAATTCTCACTCTCACAAGCTCCTGAACACATGTGCAGCCCCCTCCTGCACACACACACACACACACACACACGCACGCACACGCTGACCTAAGCTCTCCCACGCCTGGGGCCTGTCAGCCACATTCTCCATAGCTCCCTCCCTCCAAACAGGGACAGGGGCAGGCAGAGAATCTACATTCCCAGGTTTCCGCCCTGACCCTGACCACCCCCCTTCCCAGCTCAGAGCACACATTCCTCCTGCTACAGCCAGATAACCAGCCCCAGGGGGAGGCCTGAAGGAGAGCAAGGCATTCTGGGGGCCAAGCTGCCTAAGCTCCAGCTCTCTTGCCTGGGTCTGGCATAGCAGGTAGTCAGAAGCTTTCCCTGCAGGTAGCCCCCACCCTCTAGCCAAGCTAGACCCAAGGCTTTCCTCCTTATTCCAGGAACTTTCTTTTTTTTTTTTTTTTTTTTGAGACAGAGTCTCACTCTCCCCTAGGGCGAGTGCCGTGGCGTCAGCCTAGCTCACAGCAACCTCAAACTCCTGGGCTCAAGCAATCCTACTGTCTCAGCCTCCCGAGTAGCTAGGACTACAGGCATGCGCCACCATGCCCTGCTAATTTTTTCTATATATTTTTAGCTGTCCAATTAATTTCTTTCTATTTTTGGTAGAGACGGGGTCTCGCTCTTGCTCAGGCTGGTCTCGAACTCCTGAGCTCAGAACGATCCGCCCGCCTCGGCCTCCCAGAGTGCTAGGATTACAGGCGTGAGCCACTGCGCCCGGCTCTCCAGGAACTTTCTTAGGTCCAGAGGTTCCTTTGACATAAAATCTCTCACATAGCTAAGAATTAGAGCAGGACTTTGGGAGCCCTCAAGATACTCCCCCCTTTAGAGTCTATTAGTGGACAAAAGTCTGGGTTCTAGCACAAATAGCCCTAGGTAGCTTTCCCCCTCTGAGGGTACTGGTGGTTAATTCTGACAGCCCTGCTTGGGGTGCAGCCACTTGGTGGGCTCAGCAAATCTGGAGATATTTGCATACCCAGATGGCCAAGCCTAGAATTTCAAAGATTTCCCCATGAAGAGGCAGCTGGCTTCCGGGTGGTTGTCCTAGAGGATCACAGCTGTTGGGCTGGAAAACAAGGGAACCTGGGGCCCCCAAACACAGGATAGATGGAAACAGACAAGAGAAGAACATTTCCCAGGCCTTATCACTTCTCTTGTCCCCAGGTCTTCATCTTCAGGGTCTAAGGAGCCACGTTCTGGATGTCCAGAGTAAGGTAGGCAGGCAAGTGATACTCAGCTAGTTGGGTGGGAACACAGGACTGCTGCCTCTGGGAAAAGGCAAGAGTGGGCACCAGAGAACTGGCAGACATATGGGATCCCCTTGCTCACACGAAACAAGAGACAGGTCTCTGCCCCCATGTAACCTGTAGCCAGGTAACAAAGGCCCAGGCTTGGACCCTACTTAACCTGTTCACACACAGGGATATGGCCACAATAGCAGGGAGGAGCTGGCAGCTTGACATTTCTGGTAGGCCTTGGGCTAGAATACAAGTCACTAACCTGTTTCCTCACTCTAAGGCTGAGAACCTGACTGAACTAGACACTGGCTCATCTGGTTCTGGACACACTATGAACAAAGCTAAGCCCAAAAGCAGCCTCCCCAGCCCAACAAAAGCCCCTCTCAGGTTCTGTCCATGAAGATTCACTGACCACATACCCCTCATGGTAGTTATAGATGTGGGTCACCACTGCCCTCTGCTGGCCACTCAGGCACTAGCATCCACTCACACACCAAGGCCATCAACTCACTCCCCACACAGGCAAACACCTCAGTATCTCCATCTGTGAGCACTGAAACGTAACCCCACCTGACTCAGAAGGCTGACAAGGGACAGCATAAACAGGGACTACACTAGGGACGCAGTGTATCAGGGGAGAACTCCCGAAGGAATGCCACCCTCCCTGCCCCATATAAATCTCAAACTTAAAAAGGAAGTGCAGCTTTTCTATGCTGCTTAGAGGTTGAACCCACCCTCATGGAAACAGTACCTGCCTCAGTTATGCACCACAGCAGCCCGCCCCCCGCTTCTCTTAGGCCTTTTTGCCTGGTCTTCTGCAAAGGAGGGCTAAGCTAAGATGACCTGAAGCCATCAGCCCAAAAAGCTCAATTTCTCTGACAGGTCTGGGAAAGCCTTAATTCCCTTCATCCCTTCTGTCCCTCTGCAGCAGATGACTGAAAGCCCTGGGTGCCCTCTGAAACAAGGCCAGCTTCCCTTGACTCTTTGTGCAACATCCTACAGGTAGCCACCTTCAAATACAGCAGTGATGTTGGCTGGGAAGAGGAGAAACTGTCCAGAAGGTCCAAACCAGTATTACCCCTTAATTAGCTGGAGAAAGACACCTCTGCCGCCATGTAGGTAGCCCTAGCTTTTGCCAACTACCTCAAACATTTCTCTCACCCCTGACATAGTGCTGGGTCTGGAGCCCAAATGTCAGATTGTATTTATGGACTGTTTCTAGAAACCTCCAAGTCAGAGGGCCCAGGAGGGAGCTTTGGAGCTTCCAAAGCAATCTCATTTTCTATAGAGAACTTCAGACCCTAGAAAGCTGGCAATTTGGGGAGTAGCTAGTTTTGAAGTCAACAAAACTAAACCCTCCCCACTCGCTCTCATTTTCTAGAGGCTCTACAGTTTAGGGAAGGGAAATACCTTTTAAGAGTCAAGATTTTTAAATATTTAAGAGGAAGTTTAATTATGAGAATCTTGAGAACAAATGGCTCAGGGCAGGGAGGGGGGCACTTACGGAAACAGCAGTTGTCACCCCTCATAGCCTTAGAAGTTTGAAAAGGAACACTGTACTTTCATCAAGGCTGCTGTCGCTCTTCCTATGTACAGCAGGCACAGGAGGCCTGGCCCAGGCACTCAGTAGCTTCTAGGCTTTTCCAAAAGGAATCAACTATTTACTTTCAGAGCACAATGTAGGGTAATCAGGTGCTCCAGCCCCCAGAAAAAAGCCATTCTATCAATAACATCTTATACAGGAAGTTAAAAGCAAACAAAAAACTCACTCAAAGACTATTAAGCTGCTGTATTGGTGCTAAGGTTTTCATATAGTTTTCATCTGCTACGAGGCAAATTACACTATGCTTCTGATCAGATAAAGCTCCAAGAACAACTCAATGATGAAAAGTGGTCACTCATCACAAAAATGTGTGCCTCTGCCCCAATCAGCCCAGGAGCAGTCAATGAGAAAGAGCAAAGCTGGTTGGTGACTGTATTAGATGATTAACCACTAACCACTGAGGCCTGAGGCCTTAAAGGCTTTAGTTAGTCCCAACTATTGAGCTTTCCTGCTTATATTGACTAAGGTAAAATGTGGCAATGATGAGGGAATTTTTCACGAATATTAACCCCGACAATGGGTTAATGGCCAGTTTTCGTGTTTATAAGCCCATCTCAGGAATTAGTCTGGAAATATTCAGAGAGGCATGAATATCAACCACTTACACTAGCCTTTGCTAAGTTACAGTGCCAGGGAAAGCGTTTTTAATTTATTTTATCTTTTTTAAAGGCATAATATCTAGCAAAAGGGAAAGGCTTTTAAAGAAGGCGTTTGTGAGGTACAGAGAAGCAGCCAGTTGTCATCTAAGTGCATGCACAGTATAAAGGAAAATTACACAGGCTCCAGGAATGCCCCACAGGAAGTCTATTTCCTCTTCCTGGATTTATCATAGTGTATAGTCTAATGGTTTGCTAAGTTCAGTTATTTTCATATTAAAAATCTTTCTCCTGCATAACATCACACCTACCAAAATAACCCATCACCTGAAATAAAAGAGTGTTCCATAAAGACAAAAAGAGAAACGAAAAGAAGATGGGTTCTTAACACTAGTGACAATTTTCTGTAGGGTAATTTTCTGCTTATCCCTCATTTGAAAGGAAGGAAAGATGTGTCCATAATCCAGAAGGCCCAGGAATGGAATAAAGTTCTTCTATTGAAACGTCACCATCGGGTGTTGAGGGGTGCTGTACAGCACACCGAGGCTAAACCACCGTTTCACTTTAATTGCAGACAAGGAACGGTTTATAGGCATTCCAACTGTAGTTTGGAAGTAATCCATTTCTCCTGACAAGCTACCTAGGGCTCAAAATAACTTCTTGTGGCAAAGAGGAATGACTCAGAAAGCTGAATATTGTAGTAGTTGAAGTGGAAAAAGAATGCCTCTATTGCGAGGTTAGTGCAGAGAAATGGTCTCTCTGACATTAACCTTTTCTTTCTCTCTACAAACTTTCCTACTCCTCCCTCCTTCCCACTACAGCCTCCCTTCTAAGTTTTTATAATAGCCAAAGTGTAGAAACTAGTAGGACAGTGTTACTTTTGATTATTCACCAATAACAAAGCATGCAAGTATCTGAAATGACTTAGTTTTACCAAAAGAGACTGCTCCAACTATAATTTAACAAAGTACTCTAAGCTATTAGGAAACAAAAGGAAACCCATACACTTGACATTTCCTTGTAACCACTGCCTTGCCAAGATAACCAAGGTTGCCACAGACTTGATTTTATGTGTGACAAAGCCAAAGAAACTCCTGTAAAGAGCAATGTGATCTCAGGTGAGAACCACCCTGAGTGACTTTTGTGAGCGGGAAAGGTGGCCTCCTTGAGCCTTTATTCTGGCCAGGCACATATACACAGACTAGACCAAAGAGGCTTTATACTTAAATGGGCAAGACCAGACTGCATTCAAGAGCCTAATGTTGGCCAGGCATGGTGACTCCCGCCTGTAATCCTAGCATTCTGGGAGGCTGAGGCAGGAGGATTGCTTGAGCTCAGGAGTTCACCACCAGCCTGAGCAAGAGAGAGACCCTATCTCTACTAAAAATTAGAAAAATTAGCCAGGTGTCATGGCACACACATGTAGTTCCCACTACTTGGGAGGCTGAGGTAGGAGGATCACTTGAGCCCAGGAGTTTGAGGTTGCAATGAGCTACAATGCCACACTGCACTCTACCCAGGGTGACAGAGTGAGACTCTGTCTCAAAAGAGGCTAATGTTGTTTGTGACCATCGAAACCCTTTCATTTGGCATCTGCACACCAGAATGATGGCTTTTATTTAGCATTTAAAAATACTTAATAGCACTCTCATGAAAATGTCATTATGATCTAACAAATGGTAATAAGCTGGCTGCTCTCTAAAATGATAGGCAAATATTGAATGAACTTTCAGGACATGTGCAACTGACCCATAGTCAATAGTATAGTTAATAGCAAGCCAAAACGGATCAGTTCCCACCTGCTCATGATACTGACAATATATAGTGACTTTAGGTTACAGCTCAATTCTAACTCCTTTCCCGACAACTGTTAGTCAAACCTCTTCTGCAAGGTCAAGGATGCTAATAAGTATCCTTGAAATGCTTACAAGTAAACAGCAGCTAAATGCAGAACTGTAAGAGGTTTCAGGTTATATCACGCAAGTTCCAAGGTGAAGGAGCAGTGACAGTGAGAGATGAGACAAGGTGAACAAGTTTAAAACCAAAAGCAATGGACATTTATTCCTCAAGTTTTGTGCAAGAGTGTAAAGATGCATTTGAAAGAACCTTATGGCTAGAGAGCATCAGCCATGGCCTTCAGGTTGGCCTGGTTTACAATTAGATTAAGAAAAGGAGGGGGAGAAAAAAGATAACTCGCCTACTTCACACAAATGATGTTTCTGGCAAACAGCTGTTTACAAATTTCAAACTATTTTTTTACTAGAGGCCAGGGAAAACTTGAAAAAGCCACATACAGTACAATTTAAAATTGGATGAAGATCCTGCAAATGTTATAGTGCAAAGTAATTAGGTAGATTCTCCAATACAAGATTGTGCTCATGTTTCCCATGTTTGGTCTTCTTGTTGCTCTTCTATAATTACAATTGCAGAGGCTTAACTTACCAAATAGCAATGTCTTTTTGTTTTATGTCCTAGGTACCAAGGGAATGTCACACAGTTTTGGTGAAATGCAGCTTAGTTTCATTAATAAAGCAAATTTCTTATTCGGTTTAACAGTCATGTTCTTGGAATGCTGCACGTGTAAGTTTCATGAAAATGCTTTCAAGCTTATGCCCCTATCTTGTTCAATAAAATTACTCTCAAGATGTCCCTTTTTACTATGTAAACTGGAATTGTTTCATGATTTTGAAATGCAACCAGTATAAATGAAGATAAGGGGTGGGGGAAAATCCACCACTAATCTCAGCTAGACAAAGTTCTTGAAAATCAAAAAGCCTATTCACACAAAATTATATGTAATGACTGTAGTAATCAGTTTATTACACAGATTAATCATTCTTGAACGTACAAGCTCCAGAGGAGCAATTGGGTCTTTAAATATACACAAGTATTTCCATCAAATGAATTTTCACCCTTACATCCAAATAGACCTAAGCAGTTAAAAACATAAGAAAATAAGAGCTATTAGCTATGAATTAACTGAGAAACCACATACAAACCAAAGAATATGGAAGAGAGAAAGAGGGGCTGAAAGGCTGAAGGTTGAAGGGGTGGGGAGATGTAAAAGAGTTGGGAACAAAGCCCATCACACTTTATGTACTAACAGCTCCAATCCATTTAAATATTGACCAGTTAAACTTAGACCTTAAAATACAGGATGTGGGTAGAATTAACCTGGTTGGTCGTAACTTTCACCTAAGATGCAGGTCCTTAGGAATAAAATGAATACAGAAACAGCTTCATGTTCTTCACCTTGCTTTTCATAACTGTTTTGAGTTTAAATGGATTCCACTTAAAAACAATCTCCTACAGGTCAGTGGAGCTTTTCTTTCCCATCCAAGCACACACCAAACCCACCACCCCTCACACCTTGCCATTATCCAAATTTAAGTCAATAAGGAAAGCTTTTAGTCTCAGACCTAGGTTACACCTGGAGAAATGGCTTGTCACACACACACTTCTCTGCTAGGAGGCAATGTTGGTACAGAAGTACGGTATTTCTAGTTTGTTGTTCCAAGTATGTACAACACGCAGCACTGCTGTATCAGGTAAACATGTGCACAGGGGAAGATGAGGCGTGGGCTCATAGAAAGCAGTCAAATGGAAATCAAAAGGACTTTCTCTTTCAGAGTTCCCCTATCTTTATTTGTAGAGGTTATCCAATAATTTCTTTAATTACATCGCATACTTCTGAGTCCATTCCCGAGCTATTCTGTTGTACCTGTACACACAAAGAGAAGCTTGGCTTAACAGAGGTGAGGAATCAGTTAGTAAGCAACAGATTTCATTCATTATCGCCTCTAGTAACTTGAAGGGAATAACTGTAACTGTCAGGACATTCAAACAAGGTACCTTTCTACCCCACATTTCTAATAAGCATTTATTTAATGATAGTGGGAAAAAGCTGTAAAATGTTGTTTCCTTTAATTGCTACTTATAGAGGATTCTGATTAAATTTTAGCATTTGCTGGCATATGCCGTCTTCCATACTTGATTGACTTATTTCTGCAAAAGACCTCAACTCTTGATTCATTTATTTTAAGTTCTTGACACTACATAATTCTACAGTACATATGGTTCTAGAAATCATATACTAAATAGTGACTAAACTGATATAATACTTTCCTTTTTATCAATAAAATAACTGGTTTTGGTAAAACTTACTTTGACAATTTGGTTAACAACATGAATGGGTTTAATTGTTTCTGAAGAATTCAGAATTTTATTCCAGTAATAAAATAAGCAGAGCAAATGATTCTATAATTCTTCTATTAAAAAAAGGATGCGGGAAAGTTCTGCTGAACACTACTACCACAATGATTTAGGAAATGCCTGCTGGTAAGCATTCACACACACTTCTAGATATTGGACAAAATGGTTCTCTAATTTAAAAAATTTATTTGTGAATTGACAAATAGGAAAAAGCATGATCTAATTTTATTCTGAATGCTGCCAGAAATACATGACAATAGACAATATTCAGACTTAAACACAGATAAAATTAAACTACGAACCAATTGCTATTAAATTCCCCCATTACCGGTGTCACGCCATTTAAAAAAACCGTATCTATGTTTCTCTAATCCATTACAGTTCAACTACTTCTTGAATCCTTTATATTTTAACTTTAAAAAAAACTATCCAACCTCTCCTACGTAGTTCCTCCTATAATCTCATTGAATACATAAAACAAAAAATGTTACTAGAACATTTTTACTATCTCTTTTCATATCTGACCACTCTTCAATAATTCATAGCACAATTCTAAAATATCTAAATTCTACATGGAGTTTTGTTTTTAAAAGAAATTTGAGGCTTTCATGTCTAATGACATTTATTCATTTTCTTCCTTATATGCCAAATGGTAGAAAATCAATTCCCTTTTCCCATTAATTTACAAGAACCTCTGTAAGAAAAGTGGGCACTCGATGCAAAATGCTTTCTAAATGCTTGCACTGGCAAGTATGGCTGGTGCAGGGACTCACGCCTGTAATTCCAGCACTTTGGGAGGCAGAAGCGGAAGAATCACTTGAGCCCAAGAGTTTGAGAACAGCCTGGGCAACATAGCGAGAACCCCATCTCTATGAAAAATAGAAAAATTAGCCACGCATGGTGGTATGTGACTGTAGTCCCAGCTATTCAGGAGGCTGAGGCAGGAGGATTGCTTAAACCTGGGAGTTCAAGGTTGCAGTGAGCTATGATGATGCCCTTGCACTCTAGCCCAGGCAACAGAGAAAGACCCTGACTCAGAAAAAAAAAAGAAAAGGAAAAAAAGCCAGTCATAAAACATAAAACTGTTAAAAAATATACCATTGAAAAGTTTTTCCATACAGTAGGAGTCATATGAAACAATTACAGATAAGATTGGTATCATCTACTTATAATGATACTCAATGCAAATACTCCTCTTTCCTGTCCCCAGGAGAGCATATTAGAACATCATTTTAATATCTGGCCCACATTCAGCCCTGAGATAAGAAAGATTTGTGACAAACACGTCCAAGTCACCAGAAACTTTCCATCTAGAGGCCATACTTACTTTTCTCTATCTGTTTTGTAGATCCGAGCAATCTCAGGCACTAAAGGATCATCTGGATTGGGATCACATAACAGAGAACAGATGGACAAGAGTACTAGAATGAAAAAAAAAAAAA